>JTDE01000172.1:60655-100570 GCA_014338405.1 Paragonimus skrjabini miyazakii | reverse complement strand
CTTTTGAGCGTGTGCTGTCTATTATTCGTGGGCCTATTGGCGGTTCACCGTCTGGACAAATTAGCTTCAGAATTTCATGGGCTGGATTCATATATAGCATTTTCTCTTCGTTAATTTCTACTACTGGTGCGCAGTCAGTGGAAATGAAGCAGGTGATTAATTAAGTATCAACCGCAAAATGCATAGGAACTTGTATTTCTTCCATGTGCAGTTACTGTAAACGACGACTGAAATTTACTTTAAAGCAATAGCCACTCAATCGAATCTTACTCTATTTAACAGTAACAAAATTATCGCTCAACAGTTTCCATGATTTCAAGTTGGAGAGATCTCGTAGTCATGGGGTCATCGATTGGATTTAACAGAACTGTTACTGTGTCTCATCTCAAGGCGATCGGGCAATTTCAACGTTGCTCACAAGCGAATGTGGCTGAGTGTTAGTGTATGATAATATGTTGATGCCTAATGTGGGGTCAACGGCACAGTGGTTAACACGGTTACCTCGTAAAAGCTTGGCCGGAGTTCTAATCCCGGCTGTGGCAGGAATATGCACTATTGACGGGCTCTTACAAGAGCGAACTGTTGATGAACTCCAACAGCAGAACTTGAATACAACACTTCTTTTCGGCAGAGGCTGATTGGAAAGTCTAGGGGTATGCGACAGCTGTGCTCAGTTTATAGTGATGTTCAACTTGGTTGAATTTGCTTACTCTTCAAAAATTATGCACTAATTAATAATTGAATCGAATAACTGATATCTCAGTTACTTAGTGTTTACCACACATAACTGTTTATGACCTGTAAATGTGAGACTACGTGAAAGTAAGCTATAATACTGCTACACCTTCATTTTTAGAACCGTCCGCGACAGCCAGTGATACACTTCGCCATTTTTATACGGAAATAAGATGTTTTAATTAGGTTTACATCTACGAGGCTGAAAAAATAATCCATTCGGTAAATTACGGAAGGTTTGGTTACACACTGTGAGTAAATACTTTTATAACCGTTCAACTTGAAGGCATTAGTGTGGTTTGTGTTAGTAATGTTAAATAACCAACAGTAAAAATTATGGTATTTCAGTTTAATTAAACATACCGACAAGAAAAAACAAATGAAAATTTCTCGCCTACCTCAGGTCGTATTGATCGGTTATGAGATGTTGGTACGAGCCTTGGGTAAAGTCTGTTTCATTTTGTTTCGACCGGATCTGTGCTGTTAGGTTCACAATGTCTTCGACATGGTTTTTGGTACACGACCCAAAAGAGTGAGCGAACGTTCACTCGCGCGCACATCCAGGTGTTTGATCACGTGCGTGTCAGACAGTCGACAGTAGCCGACTTTGGCCAGTTGCGACGGCGCTGATTGGGTGAAGTGGATTCACTCAGTTACTTCCAATGCGCACGCGCTAGCTAGCACGTGTACATCTGGTGGGGTGGACGTGCACGCACACAAATGTTGACTGCTTCGGCGACGCTGCGTGGGATGAAAATATGACGAACAATAAAGGAGACTTAGTTACGCAAATGCCTAGTCGTTTGGACCGTAGATTCGAGATGTCGCTGATTCTACCACAGCTAGGAAAAAAGCCCAAGCCATTTGTATCAGTAAGTCAGAAGGAAGTTCTACAGCTGTAAACAATCACTGAAAAATGAAATTCACCAACAGGCAGCAGTGTACGTTGAAATTGTCCGCTGTTGCTAAGTAGCTGGCAATTACGTCTCCTCTAACAATTGTGCGTTCACAATGGAGAAATAAAAGTCCTAGAAATGAACCTCTATACTGAAAATTTTAACCGAAAACAATGGAATAATAATAATATTAATAACAGTAATATAAAAGTTGCTAACTGCAACACGCGGGATCTTTGCAAGGATATGAGCAGTCCCGGAGTCACAGTTGTTTTACCCGAGTCAAAATTAGCGGCAAAAACCAGGGAACTTGGTTTACACAATTTGAGCATCATTGGGATGAGTGTATCTTTTACGCTTACATGTATTTTCTGGCAACCTTTCACGAAAAGAAGTGCTGGATTCCATTTTTGCCCTTAGTGCAGTTAGTAGACCATGTACATCTTTGATCAGCACTTGGCCTATGTTGATCATCCGATGCTGGAAAGAATGTATCCTACTTACCAGTTCCAATTAGATCGAAGTTCCAGTCTTCAGCTTAGTTGTGAAAAAGGCTGGATGAACTGTCCAAGTAAACGTGAAAACTAAAGTCAGTCGTAAATGTGTTCATTCTTTAACTCACAACTGTCGGTTGATGACAACCACAGAACAGATGGGATGACAGACGGAACGTCTATAACTTAGAATACGAACAGTCAGACAGAATTGGTTTTCAGTATTTGCCCATCACAGCAATGATAGGACAACAAATAATAAACTAGTAACCTGGGTGAGTAAGAAAATTGAATGGTAGAGATTGCGGACTGAATACTTGCTAGCAATTTGATGGTTGCTGTTGGGCGAGTGACTATCTGTGGATCAGGGGAAGTTTAACTTTGGTGCTCTGGAGTTGTTCTTACTGAAGAACAGCACGCCAAAGACTAAACTCATAGTAATCTGTGGCTATGATAAGCACATTCCAACCTTGACCGGTTTATTTAATTCAGCCTGGATATCATCAACTCAATAAGCGCCTCTGACACAGTGACCTATCTTCGTACCCCGTTCACCTGGAAACGTAAAGCATTCAACAGTCACTGGTTGTACTTTCGTACGATACTGGATTAAACCATCTAAACTCACTTGAAGGCACATCAAAGCGTCCACCTTCTCAGAGAGCATGTTATCTAAAAGATGAAATCACTCGCTAGTTTTGAGCCGAGTCCACCGAAACAGGCTCGAAGCTAGGGACTACATAATCCACCAGCATTTCCGGCAGTGACTTCGCATTTCAAAGGATATACCAACTAGCCACATCCCAACCCCAATTCTGAATTTGTCCACCACCATTTCTATCTCACGCAAATCTTGAATAGAGAGACTGCTCTTCAGTCGATGTCTAGTTTTGAAAAACGTGGTCAACGATGATTCGCTTGGCTCTATCACGAAGATGTCAGTGTCCCGGTACATGTTAATGGTGTGATAGTGACGAACAAGGAGGATGCTCACACTTTGTGGATGGATAAGCGGTGGTCTTCAGCAAGTGTCTCGCTCTCCATCTTTTAGTAGTCGGCTGTTGAATCCAGGCATCATCTTCCTCAGGATTTTCATTCGTACCATCCAGCTCCGACTAAGGTCCGAAATTCTTCAAATGACTGATCCGGCGATTCACTCCTTTTTCGTGGCAGCTGTGGTCAGCTAGAAAGCCTCGTTCATATTCTCCAGTCGTACTGAATCACCAGCGATGTACGTTGGGCTCGGCACAACCGCATCACCGAGGAACTGTCGATACACGCTGTGCTACACAGTCTTTGAAGGGTGAGATCGTTCGTCCCACTTGACGCTATCGTGAGTCATCACGGGGTAAGGGTGATATTGGATGTCAACAGGAGCCCGGTTGCTTGAACGGACAAGATAGTGAAGTGAAGAATCAACTCTCACAATGTTGCCATTCCGTCGGCCGTCCAAACTGTCGACTATCACGTGGACTCAAGTTTTCATTCATCTGTGGTAATTACTTTTCTTGGCATCATATATCCTTTCTCTACAACGCAGTTCTCCAACTTGGACTGCCCTCTTACGCAGCCACTGGCTTATACCTACTGACTATTGTAGATACCCTGGAAACTTAGGGTATTTATGCAGGGAAACTGGCGTTGATTTTTGCTACATTGTGACAGTCGTCGCACTACAAACGATGCTTCCCTGTCCCAGTGCATGAGCCCTGACTGTTATCGCACCCCCGTGCCCCTGAAGAGCATGTGATTTTGGGATATCCCATGTTTGTTCTTTTCTGTTCTTTTTTAACATGTCTCACCAGTACCTCTTATACAATGACCAAAATCATTAATTTTTTCAATTTAATGGAAGAACTTGTTAATTGCCTAATTTTGTTAACCATGAAGAGCCCTACATTTGGTGACTAATTTCTTTTGAACTTCCTTTTTTTATATTTATGTTGCTTAAATTTAGTGCACCGCTTGCCATTTATTTGACTGAAGCTGTGTAAATTGCACCTGAGAACAAATGATAAATTTTATTACTGGCAATAATGTAACCAGGGTTTGAATGTAAGCAAGAACAACCAAATGAGTACACATAGCAACTGGTTTCGAACATGGAAACGTGTCTGTGTGGTAGGACAAGGTAACCGAGGTAAACGGAAACATGCGCACACCCGGATATCAAGTTAGGTCGTTTCGACTAACGTTTTAAACTTTGTTGTGATAACTTTAGCTCTCGGATCGTCTTTAAAATGGATCTATATTTAGTTCCCACAGGATGTAGTTTAGACTTCAGTCTAACTGTCTGCGTCGCTTTCTGAATAAATTGCACCAGGTTACCATTCAGTATGAACACTCCCAGTAGAAATTATATAACTGCTGGTAAGTTTTCAGTGGTGCATAGCTTTAACGCCCATTCCACCAGATACGACATGAAGTATCGTTTTTAACTTATTGTAACTGTCAGAGTGAATGTACTGACGACTTCAAGTTGGCTTTTTGTGAAGTTATGACGGATTTGAACAAATCCTTCCTCTTTTCACCCCAACGCTCAGAAAATACGTGACTTACACTCTGACTGTTCGGACAGGACTGAGTTGTATATAGAGTTAACGATGCCCACGGTGGGGCCTACATCAGCGGCTGGAAATACATTGGCTACTTAGCTTCTATAAAAACGAAGAATGCTCAGTAACTACACCCAAGGTCTTTTCTTCAGTCTGCTCATAAGAATGTCAACTAAAAGTGAATCCATAGGTGAGCCCATTGCCAAATAATTTATCTGAGGTTAAATCTCACTAAATTCCTTCGAAGGTACACTTACTCACAGTCACATTTACAATAGGTAAAGGCATATTTGTAAGTAGCAAGTTGACATCTAGCAAGAATATGTCTTAACTACTTAGGTATAGGTCTTAAACTAAGTTAATGACCTGAAACGTGTCACAGTGATTATTTTTAACTAACTTCAACTTAAAGTGTTCAAACAACTTAGGTACCTGCTTGTCTAGAAGAATGCAGATCATATGTATAAAGTAGATCTTAGAGACAGATCCAGTTTAAGCGTTTTGTTCCGAACGTATAGTCTGTCGTTTTCACGGAACGGATGCCCTCAAAAATGGTTGTGTCTGTTTCATTTTGCGCAGAGATTCAGATATTGTGTTTACTACAGCTAATATTCCGTCTGTTTGTTTATAAACTTAGGAATCTCAAACTGTCAATATGTAGGTTATTCATTTTAGTAACATAATTATGTCTGTCCATTAAGACGATTACATTTGTTTTAGCTAACTCGATAAACGTGATATCGTCGCTTTTTCGGAAAATTAAGCTAGTAAAGAAACCGTATAAATAAGAGTTGAACCCGACTGTGTTGCATAGTTCGAATGCTTACGGGACGAGTTAATCGTTTAGAAATGCCGGTGCAGACTGTGCAGCCAAGTAATCACACAAGCTTCCAAACTGAATTTCTATATCAAGGTGATTATTCATACAGCATGAAACAGCAAACGGTGAGCTCTAATCGTAGTTATAAAAAAGCAAATATATGTCCAATTCCGAACTTCCATGAGCAACTACTTTCTTGGTTAGTTTCACGCAGAATATTTCTGCAACGCTTCGAATACTACAAAAGCGGCAGATTTCCTCGTTGTATGTTGCTACATTTTAAGGCAGAGTCCAGTAAAACTGAAGAATTAACAAAATTAATTCACTGGCCTACTGGTCAGATTTTTCTTCGGAACAAAACACAACCGCTTGGTCCTTGCGTCGACTAAAAGACTAGTGGAGAATTGTTTCGGTTCTGTTAGGTCATAACAAAGAACTTGAGAACATAGAACTTGAGTCCAATACCAGTAAATAGGCACCAAGTTGCAATCAGAGCGTTTGACGAATGGGCCATGTAATAACATGCATGATTTTAGGTAGGTTACTTCCTAGTGACCTAGTGGCCACTCTCCAAAAATCTAGTGTATAAGTTCGATCAGTCTGATAAATAATGGATGCCTGATGGGCGTCTGGTAGTAGGGAGACCCCGCAAATTTCAAATGGCTTTCCGCTACTCCACCGACAATTGCTGGAAACTGTTATCTTCAAAAATTGTTTCTATTACTTTTGTGGACTATACTATATACTTACTAGTTTTTATGATATATACAAATAGTTGGTAAGTTTCGGCTTAAGAGAAGCAAAAACGCAGCAGCAACTGGGGAAGTTAACTATCGGGCTTGGTCGCAGGTAAACGCGTGGCCAAAAGCTGACGTTAGTTGACAAAATGAAAATTAAATATAAAACCAGATTTCATTCGTTTGATTGGCTCTCATCAATCGTGGATACAACCCAAGCAAAATTTACATGAAATGTACACAGTGTCATAAAGTGAATCAAACAAGCTCATCGTTACGTATTTTATAGAATAGTGACAATGATACTCATCTACCTGGATAAACAATTCATTACCTTATAAATATTTTCTATTTATAATTCAAAATTGACCAGTAGATTGGGTTTTAATCGGGGTTGAATGGTGTTGAGTTTCAAAATCAGCTGGCGCCAAGGCTGGTTTAGCGCGGAATCTGAGCAATACTTTATACCTGTTCACTCTTTTGGACAACCGTTCATATACACGTTATCCTGCTCCTTATCCAACCGATGAGATTTCGGTTTTACACTTCCTCCGGCTCCAGACCTCGGTCTGTGGTTTCACATGCACAAGATGAACAACGATTTTTGCCTACATGCAGGAACTAAGAAAAATAATCTCTACTGTATTCTATACAACGCTCGACAACTTACTACTTTCAGAATATAGTCGAATAGGAACTGAAACGCACAGCCCTATTTGCAAACCTGGATGTTCTATCATTCATGAAACTCGTTTATGCGTAGTGCTCATTTTGACCCATCACATCGAGAGGTGACAGGCTAACTGCACTATTCTCCTTAATAAATAATCCAATGATCAGAGTTCAAAAGGAGTTAATAGTATGGGAAAGCTTAGACTCCTTAAACAGCATTTATTAACTGATACACAGTTTGGAATGTATTTTGTCGATTAGTTTTCTTGTTTACGTCATGAGCACATTACACAAATCTTCCTGATCTGACTCCAGGAGTTGTTGAGAGGCTAACACCTGACGAAAAATTTAATAAATTGCACTCTGTATCGTAAATTGATCGAGAATACTGAAAAGTTAGCCAGAATTTGGATAATTCCCAGGTGAACATCAATCACAATTGAACACAGTCTTCACAGTCAGGTTGGCTTTTCAATCTGCGTCTTTCTAAAATAGCGCCTGACTAAAGTTTGCTTTCCGCATGGTTCGTAGATAGTCTATATCTGATGATCAAACACAAACGAAAGACGTTGGGCATACATATATTGTGGTAATAGTAGTGCATTAAAGCAGGAAGTTCACTGTCTTACTCAAACGTTCCCACGCGTTTATGAGCCGGAGTTCCAGTCTGCGACGTAGAGGCGGTTTCCACTCGCACGTCGCTCGCACTTCCGTCTGGTGTGTGTGTATGGCTAACGCTTTCTTTCGTGGGTTTGTGCTTGCCATTTTTGGTCCGTTGGTCCGATTTCGTTGAGCAGTGGCTGGTCCGGTCGTCCATGTTCCCCGCAATTCGGTCGCTGTGAGCTTTTGGTTATATCTTACCGTCGCACTAAAACATTTCACCGAGTATTGGAATACACGCGCCTCCGACTTGGTCACTCATCACAACATGACAGTTTTGTCACGCTTATTTCGAGTTCACTGACGCAGTTGTCAACATGGTTGCCTCATGAAAACGTGCGGATTTTCTACCCCGGCCGTAACCAAAATATACACTATTGACCAGTCCCAAAAAAAGTCAAATTCAGGTTTAGTGTATCTTTTTAAAAACGGCTGTCTTGAGCGCCTTTCAGAGTGCAGAAATTGCATCCAAATCTTTGTGACCTTCAACTAAAAGCTATCGACGAGGTGATCGACATAAAGATTACTTTCAAAAGTGGGATCGCCAAGTGTAGTTCACGACGGTAGAAATTATAAAACTGTTTTCAACAAAAGCAAAAAGTACATCAGAACTATTAAGAAGCAGATACGCACCAAGCACACTATTGATGAGATGGTGATGTACGGTGTCCCAGGTGATATAAACCTTCACTTCCAAGGCGAATAGCAAATATGCTCAATGTCCACATTCACCTATTGAAAAGTTTCCTAGGGGACATGAAATGTTTTCCAAGTGACAAGCTAACCACGAAAGTCGGTTCCAGTTAAAGTGAGGAAACTAATCTCTAACTCATGTGAGTAGCTGAACTGAATGTGTTTCAAATTGGTTGTCATTTGACTAAAATTATGTTGTCAATGGTTTTGACGAACTTTTCGCGGAAAGAATAAAATCACCGCAACCGTTTAAAAACTAAACCGGAATTCTCTTTTTATTATTAAATCAAATCTATATCGATATTTGAATAAAGAAGACAATAGGCTGATATTGCACGATTTACGTCCGGACAAATTTCGCTGCATCTTTACAAGTGCATACTACAGACCATTTATATTGATTTCATCATTACTCCCATAAGTTGGTAAAAGTAATCATCAATAGCCAGTAGAAGCTTTAGCGTGAGGTATGTTTATGACTTCGAAATAAAAGGTAAATATAACTGATACTGATCCTTACAGACAAGTTAATGCTACCTTCCAAATGTTCAAAGTTCAACCTGTCTCAGATGATGTTTCACACAAAAATTGTCAACGGATATCATCAAATGTGAATCTAAGTAAGACCAAATCTAATTTAGCGATATGTCTAGTCGTATATTCCTAGCTTTGTTTTTGCTTTCATCACAAGTAGCCTCACTATTTCATAAATCTTAAGCCATAGCAGTGTGAAATCCATATTTTGACCCAACCTGTTGACAGCAGAAGGTTTGATAAATGATTTCAGAGGTTTATGGGTTATGTCAGGGCAAAGATTTGCCACATCTGCGGGTATACCATGTGATCAAAAAGAATTTTCGTTCTACCCTGTAGTGCACTGTTAGCTATGGATAGACACACTCTAGTGTATAAGCAACCTGTAGCTGTTGAAACATGTGAATTTCGATTCTATCGGTGGTGACCGGTGGAAATTACTTTTGAACTTGACAGCCCAGTGTTCATCTAAATGACTTACACCACGTCTAATAGTGAGATGTACAGCCACTTTCTGCGCACGAGGGTTCTTTGTGCACGTTTTGTCAAGAAAAACACATAGTACAAAGCAGGTGTTATTTCTAAAAAGGAGTGAATGAAAATCCAATTGGTCCAATTAACCAACTTTGCTCTGTCTCGGAAACATTTTTACAGAAGGTGAATTCCGTCTTTTCGGTGTACTGATTGTCCTACGCTGCATCAAACCCCCCAAAATGCATGTGGACCATAGCTTGAGAGACATCGTACTACCCATCACAAGTGGTTTAGGTGGCGCAAAGTCAATTTTCCATTACAGCGCATGCCAAAAGGAGCAAAGCTTAGCGGTCTGAATAGAGATGGCATTCAGTAAGTTGCAAGTCAGTTCTCGAGATGTCATAGAACGAAGATGGCAATCTGACTCAATGTTGCATCTGTTTCACCGTATTTGGTTCGAATGTTACGGCACAGAAAAGTTTATTCGGATGAAACTCAAGGAAAAATGTATGACTTCGAATGGAGATGGCTGACTTCATTCTTGGTCGTCGGTGACAAAAGAAACCATCTTCCGCCGACTAATGCAGTCAACTCTAACCAAAATTATTACCACTGTTTAACTAATTGTTTAACGAACATTGAACGATTCAACCTTGGTAAAGCAAAAAAAGTGAGACATGCAAAACAGAAAATTGATCAAATAGTGTGAATTGTGCATTGTCCCAAGATGGATTTAATCGACAAACTTTTTTATTTGCTGGATGAATCAGTTTGCGGAAGTCGGTGCATCTGTTAAGTAGTTTGGAACTCACAGATTCTGTGCGAATAGATTGGATTGAACTTCCATAATTGTATCCACACTGTTTGATCCACGTATTTTGTAAATGTGATACACAGTCACTTGCGAACCAAGTTTGAGCATTTAAGATCGAATACTATTTTTGTGAAGTCACCCTGGGTTCATCAACGACTTCCTACAGTTCATCACTAATTGCTAGAATGTACTCATGGGTAATGACGAGTTTTCAGTGAACAATTTCGAAAGCACTTTCCATTTCTTAGCTAATGTGGAACGCCTGAATTTGTGTGGTAAACGATTCAATACAGTTCAAGCAATATAAGATATGTTCTGTAAAATATGGTGAATGAGAATAGGCTACCAAACTAGGTGAGTCTACAAGTATATATTCAAACCTTGATTGATATATAACACTAACCAATAAAGTGTAATACATTATCCAGTTTTACTCCAGGTCGTCACTTTGTCAAAAGATGTGCATGATAGGTTTTATCATGTTTGCTTTTGAATACCAGAAATTGACTTAACGGTCAATCACAATACTAAAAGCGAACTTGGTTGTTTTACACCAACCCACTGGTGTTCAGGGTCATTAGACGTGGTTTATTACCGCAGAAACCGAAAAACGTGAATAGTTAATTTGCGTAACATTGCGTTTTCTATTGGCTGCTGAGACTTATCAGACGTACCTTATCCACCTAACGCATATGTATGCTGCCTAAAGAAATTCAGGGGATTTTCATGTGCCGTGGACAGTTGAAAAAACTTGCGTATGTGTGTGTGTGCATGTATCTGAATGAGATCATCTGTCAATCATATTAACTATCTATAGGACATTGTACATAATTTCATGCTTTGCGTTGTTTTTATGTGGAGCCTACATCAGTAGCACTAGTACAAAAGTACACCAATTAGGTGAACTTATTCGAGCTAACAATGTACACTTCGTGTCAGCGCTCTGTCTTCTTGGCCTTGCTTTTAAACATTTGACTATGTTTTAAACTGACTGTATGTGTTTGTATTTTTATATAGGGTTGGTACTCTACATATTCAATCATTTCAGGAAATGTATGCCGTAAATATTGTCATTTTTAGTGAACATTTGTTTGATGAAGCTAAACAGCTATGATGCATACAATGTAGATTTAAATATATGTCACGTTATCTCATGCAGATATTGCAGAAATGAAATTCCCCCTGTTGTACGTAAAATGCTGCTGACGCAACGTATCAAGTTATTGAGGGACATTGTCACATTGTTTACAAATCAAACGACGTTCTTCATTCACGTATTTCAATTGTCTTGACCAAGGCTAAATTGATCTGTATCATAACAGGTAATTAATCTGATGCCAGACAACCGTCCGTCTATTTCACCGCGAAAACATTCGTCCAATGTCTTGTCGGTCTCGTACGAATCAAAAGAATATTCGTTAGTGTCCTCACATGGTCTATACGGTGGTTACCACCGTTTTGATTAGTCAAGTACATCATCAATTGTATTTAGTAACGAATCGCACAACGCCAGCGTGCATTCAGTCAGTGGTATAAAAAGTCAATCAGATGTTTTCTAAGAGATGCTAATGGCTCACTAAACGCCAATCAAATAATATCTGCAAATTGTAATACTCACACAGATCGAAAAACCCAACAGTATTCCCATAAGGTGCACTATAAGTGAAAGATTGCAATTTGAATAAGTATTTCAAAAAATGTTACGGCAAAGTATGACAAAACATTAAACACGTTGATTGGTGTTGTTTCGTTTATCACTTAGACAGTTTTTTAGATGTGGCGTGTTTCATGCTGACAAACGGTTAATAATTATTTAAGTAAAAATTCAACAAACTTTATGTCGATGAGGCAACAGAGGGATTCAAGGTCAGGACTGCTGTGATACCTAAGGCCAACACTGGTCACCTGAAGATGGAAATGAAAGAGGCATCTTGTCGTTATTTTTTTTGAACTAAGTGATATGTTGCGTTCGCAAATTTTTGCGGAGAAAATACTGAGAAGTGTTGCGACAAGACTGTCAGGGGAGTACTAACAGCAAAGGAGACTGTAATTTTTGTCATTTAGAGATACTAGATTTCATGAATAAACCTGAAGTTTTGTCAAGAAAAAACACGTAACCGTTATAAAGTTAACTCAAGATTCCGTCTATTTTGTCTGTTTCTGTATGTTTTCACAAAGATATTCTTTTACTCGAACTGATTATGTGGAACACAAGACCACACGCTTAACTGAATGTATCAAAGAGTACTACTAAATATGTGTGAAAGGTGGAATTATCCGGACAGATACCGGTAAAACGAAGCATGTACTTCTGATTCAAATAATACATTTACACCAGTCATCTTATGCAGTCCAATTATAGAGGCCATAACACTCAGTCGAAAACTGTGAGGGGTGGATTTTTAATCATGCATGTCACTGAGTGTTTAGACTGGATGTCTGCCGGGAATCATGTGTGACTGATGGAGTAGTGGTCAACATGTTTGCCTTATGAAAACACGTGCTGGAATTTATACCCCTGTAGTGGTATGCATCAGTACTATCGACAGAGTCCAATAGGAAAGGGGAACTGAACATGGTGTTCCATTTTAAACAATTCGACTTTGTACGAGAGTGAAAGGTACAGTCCTATATAAAAACAGGTTTAGTTTTCATCACCTGACTCCCCCACAACTTATCAATAAACAACATACTAGTCGAAAGGTTTGGTAAATTCTTCTACTTCAAGTAGTTCGAGAAGTTTAGCTCGTGAAATCATGTATCAGACTAAACAAGGCAGTTATTATATCATCTCTCGATATGATCGGACAACGTAAAAAAGTCACCACAAGACGTGCGATTAGTGTGTAAAACTAGCGCCTAAGTTGTGACCAGTGGAAAGGTGATCATCACGGTTGCTTTACAAAAAATGGACTGGTGTTCGAATTGTGTCTGTGACGACGATAGACAGTTATGATGAGCTCCATCAGGAAGAAATCTCGAATTTACAACTTGTAGGCAAAAAGCGCTGGCCAGAATGTTTGCCACAATGTGAAAAGTACCAACAATACTGAACAGTGTTTAATTTATACCATTCAAATCTCTCCTACTCATGCGTCACAACTGTTCATTACATTATTCCTGGTGGTTATTTAATGGATTTTCAATTTTTATAGGTTTTCTTTTACTTAGCCGTTTTTTTGACATCGCTGGGTGAAGTTATTTTTTTTAATTTATACCTGTAGCTTATCATGAAAGATAATTACTACAAAAATTGGACATCTACAAAGTTTTGAAGCATGTTCGTTTAAAGTGAATTAGGAAAAATTGAGATTGTCTATGTGAGATTTTTCCAAAATAAACATTTTTATTATAAGTACCTCAAGCCAGGCCAAGAGGTTGAAAGTTCAGCTGTTATAACCAGTGCGTGTTAGGCAAGTTACGAATACGGATCGTAACGTTTGGAGCGAAAACAGAAGCCGAACATTGAATGAGATAATGAGCCAAAGCCTTCATATTTTTAAAAACTGAGTGATCCAATGTGCTTTTCGGATGTTATCCCACAAGCACTACGGTATCTGGCTAAATAAGACAGAAATCTGTGTGTGAATTCTGACCTGGCACTCTGCGAAGTTTCTGATAAGTCTAAGGTAGGAGGATGAATCATACCCCTGCTTTTCATTAAATAGATTCATGAAATTGAAGTGCTGCTGTATCGAGTTAGAAATTTTATTGAACCGTTTCAGTGTTGCTGATCTCTCCTGAGAGATTAGTTAAACTAAAGGTACATATGATGGATGTGTTCAAGCATTAATCTCTCTTGAAAAGAACTACATAAAGCAGTATTGATATGAATGAAACTAGTCATATTGTAACAGGAAATAAAACCCAGGCACTAGAATGACAAGAATCAAAAAACGTTACATTGTTGGATAGTTAACTGCGGTTGCTGTATAATGAATTGCAGATAACAACTGCAATGAGAAAATAAAGACAAACGAGTGGTGCATTTTGTGAGTATTCATAAACAAGTTATGAGCATCTGGAAATTCGTTCACATTACGCTGACTGCAATGCAATAGGCTTAAGGCAGAAGTATTAGAAAATACTATAATCAAAAAGACACCACCGACATATCTGGAAGTTCCGGTAGTTCTGATGATACAAATTCACTCGTGTGAGAAGAAATCAGAAAAAGTAACAGAATAGCCGGTTGCTCTGTATCAGAATTAGCTAAAAAGTTTAACGCTTTTGAGGTATGTATATTACGGTCTACTGGCGTAGTAATCATCTGGTAGACTAGTTAATCTTGGTTAGATTCCATGACTCTGATGTTTTCTTTTTACACTGTTGAAATTTCTAATAAATTTCGAGGAGTATTTTTTATCCAGTGTTGATAGAAGTGAGTCAGTTCGTACAATTTTGAATAACGCAATTCGAGATTAATCAACTTCTATGAAAACGGCTGTTAAAAAGTTTGGAATAATTCACGAAACCACACCACTGAAATTGAACAGAGTTACATTTTGACAAATCATCGAGTACATTTAAAATTGGACAATGAATAACGAAACATATGAATCCCATATAGATTTGGCTCTTTATTTGTAAGAAAAAGGTCTTGTTCCTATGTAAAAACGAACGTAGGGAAGTAACAAATTTTGCAGAAACCTTTGAGAAATTCTACTGTTCATTTTTTTGTTTTGATATAAGAGCGTGACAGGTGATCAAGTGTTATCATATTGTTTAATGTTTTTGAGTTGATTTACCTTTCTACTACACTGTTTCGATTTCACATACTCTGGTTATGTAAGTTTCCCTTTTCATTTATCTCATTTTCATTACCACAGTTTCTTATAATTTTTTCCTTGGGTTACGTCTCAGCTTTCAACAACGTTGGTATTTTTCAATTATACGATTGACATTGAGCACACTGTATCTCCCTTACTTAATCGGTTTCAATGTTAATTTTGATGCTTCAGAAAGTATTACTCGAGTCATGACCACACTAAATTTCCTTTCTGTTATCATTGAGTAAGATGTGGAAACTGAAAAGCTGTTTATAGCTGGACCTCATATGCAAGCTACGGGAAAGGGCACAAAAACCCCGACCTTTTTCGATGCGTCTGACCTATCTACGTAGCCTTTAACAGGCTTAGTAGTTCCACGGAAAACACATATGTTGCACGTTTTTTTCCACATTCCCTAATCTACTTAACAATGAGGATCGCGGACTTTTAGCATTTGAGCAGTGTTTTCATCTTCTACCGCACTACTCATTAATAGCGTTGAGTACCTAAAACAATTGTGTATTTGGGGGTGATTATGCACTCCACGAATTTATCAGACTGATAGTAACTAATGCGTTATCTTGATCACAAGGCTGTACGTCTTACCAAGCTAGGAGCTGAGTTATTTGTGAGGCACAACAGAGTTTTCATGGATGTCTTAGACAGTTTACATGTGTGCAACTCAAATGAAAAGTGATAACCAAAAGCACTCATAGTCGGTTTACCGTTGACGTGAACGGAAGAAAGAATCCATAAAACATTGTTTGCTGTTTTCAAAATCGGTTGGATATTTTACTACTATTTAGGCCTTTATCAATCAGGTTGGTGGCCCAAATTAGATCATTAAGTTTCAGACACATGGATTGTTTGATGTACCAAAGCTATAAATCTGTGACTTGATGGCCTCAGACGTGCACCCAAATTCGAACATGTGATATCACATTGACCCAACTAGGTCGATCGGGAAGTAGGCTGAACTATTTAAGCTGTCTAGTCCGAAACATGTTATTCCCAACATTTCAGATAAGACCACCATCGACAACTTCAGGTGTCATGCTAGTTTAACGGCTGTCAGTTTGAATAATTATTTGATCCGTTGTTGCCTTTGCAGAGACGACCGTAGTATTCCTGATTAGGTGCATTTTTCTGCTGAGTACTTAGCGCAACGCTGTAGCAGTGCTGGGCATAACAGAGGCTGATTTATATGACTGAATGTTATCACTTAGTAAGATTGTGTAGTCTGCATTGACATTACCGCGTAAGGTTATGGCTAGCTTCACCACACTCCGACTTCCGACGACCTGTCACTACTTGCATCCACGACAGATGACGAGGCTCTGTAGTGTGGTACTGCTTTTACTAATCCAAATGAGTGCTTCTAAGCGTTATACCTGTTTAGGTGATGGGATAAAAGTTCTTCATACAAGCGGTTACTTCGTAGTTAAAGGGTTGGATACCATCTTAAAAGGTGAAAACCCAGCGTGTAAGCTTAGTTTGTAGGGAAATCGGTTTCGACCACCAATTCGCACTTCATATGGTATTTGTTTGATCCTACACCACCAAGTGGCATTTGTGATTCAACGTTTGGATGGGACCAGCACCATTTCTGTGGATTTAGTTTACACAACGGATAAGCTACCGACCGGGCAGGACGACAGATTCGCAACTGTGGGCCGACTTAGAAGGGTTTGATTTCACGGATATATCGGATAACTATATAACGATTCTAATCAAGTTCGCAGCGTTCTTTTAGTTCTCAAGGCCCATCGGATATTTCAACCAATGAACAGAAGAAAACAGATCCATACGCCGTAAGAACCCTCTTTGCCTTGAGTCCCAGAGGTGGTATTTTCAATGCCTATGAAATATCCGAGTATGTGAACCACACATATGAATAATAAACTGAAAACATATTTTAGTTTGAATTTTTGAGGAGGTTATCTCGGAAAGAGGAATCGCTAATTGATTATGGCCACGCCCTGGCTAAATCGAAAGCTACTTTATCACATTCTGATTAATGACACGGAGTAGGTTTTCCGTGATAGACAGGAATGAGCCAGATGATAAACTTTTGATATGACTGAGTTCAATTAAACGAATGTTCTTTATTTATAGTCGAAGTGCACAGTTTTTGAAACCGGTTATGTCAGCAGATCTCACATGAGAAAAACTCCGGAAGACATTCGGTGTACTTGCCACTGCCATCAACCACGTCATCCATTCCTTAACCCGAATAAGATAGGCAAGGTGAGAATATGGTTTGAATAAGCTGCCCAATATCAAGGAGTATCGCTTAAATACTCATTACCGCGAGGGTTTGATCCGACTGATTAGAGAGCTTCTCAGTCTTCAAAATCATGCGGTAGTTATCGTAACAGATGTGAAGGAAATGATTTTGTAGCTTCAGGTCCTGTAAAATGATAGGTGTGCATTAAACGTTTTGTGGTAGAACCCACCTTCCTTGGACGGATCTCCGGATTGTTGTAAGTTAACTGTCTATCTCTTTGGTTCCATTTTTTCACCGCTGTGTGCAGCATTTGTGTCACAGTTGACCGCCGCTAACAACGGAAAGGATTTGGCGACGGTATATTCCTGAGCTGTGGAGGAGAAGTATATGTCAATGACTCTACGTTATCTGTCTAAGTAATTGAAGAAGCCGTATCTGTTGCAGACAAACCCTGTACCTCGGTATAATAATGTGGATTCCGTCGTACAAAGTTAACATATAAAATCACCTAAGTTAATCATTTATCCGTAAGGTGTAGACTTTACATAACCGTCAGTTTAGACATACAGGGTTTTGGGGATCAAAGAATATTCAGCAAGATGTAAAAAGTGATAGACTGTTGTTTACTGTTTTAGTTACATCTAGGGGATACTGCGTATACCAGGAGGATTATGTTGCACCACGTTGCTTTCTCATACTATAATTTGGGTATAGTTATTCTAGTGCTAATTTCTACCCAGATGTTGTTACAAGTCCTTTGTGGTCAGGGTCTTGATGGGGATAGTTTAATGTAGGAATCTGATTGTCCTGCATAAAAGAGTTGAGCAATGCATGTTCGATCGGCTGATCCAATAAGGTAGTCACGCCGTATCAATCTGTATATGCATTGTCTCAAGGATTCGAATAGCCCCATGAATTAATTAGATGTAAAAAGGTGTTTTGGCAAACAATCTATTTTCGGTTATTCATCATCGGACCAATTACATAACATTTTATATCATCATGGTTGTCAAGCGATCAAAATCAAAAGCAATAGGTGACTCAATTACGTCACGAGATAGTGAATTGGAGGGCAATTAGGTGACAAAATTCACCACCGGAGGTGTCTAGTCAGTCACGGGAAGACACGGTAACCGAAGGGCCTATAAAAATTTCTTCTGAGCGCACAACTGTGGATTGCGCAACCGAATTCCGGTCGCTTCCGCGGTGGCCAGAATACGAAATTTGACTCCCCTGGATTGACGACTGGACAAGCGGTAAATGGGCAGGAATGCCACTTCCGGTGTGACTTGGTGCCCTGAGTCAACAAGGTACGCCAGAATTGCACTCGAAATGGACTTCACCTCGCCTTTAGTCAGCCACGCGGGGTGGTGTTCACGCATCCTTTGTGCGACCGACGTAACCTGCTCTACAGGAGCGTGTGAAGGAGTAAACACAGAATGAGGTCACACATTTAGGCAACGTATCTTTGAGATGTACGGGGAAAACCGGGTCAGATCTGAACGAGATTCGTAGTTGTGCAGCACTGTAGGTCTTTGCAATCGCGCTACGTATTCTACGAGTCACCAGTTCAGCCAACGCCTCGCATGTATAGTTTAGAGTCATGTAAGCTAACATTTTTTCCGCAGACGGGAGCTCAACTCTCTGTTCTGCCAGTACCATATGTCTATCCATGAAGTTTACAGGACAGGAGTTCTCTGCGAACATCCGTCGTAAAAACGCCGTTTCTGCCTCGAGCGTCTCATCAGTGCATATCCTCATAGCTCTGTGTGTTAAACTACAAACGAGGTTTCTCTTCTGTTTGAGGGTTACGTAACTGAAGAAGTGAGTATACTGGCCGTTTCAAGTCCCCTTCCTGTAAATACCCTTCTGAACTGAACCATCTGCACAACGACTCAGTGCCACATCCAAGAAGGATATACGTCCATCTTCTCGGCCATAAGTGTAAAGTTGAAATGAGGCTGTGCTGTGTTCGCATCTGCAAGTAGGTTATCCAGATCCACAGTTTCGTCAACTACACAGATGATGTCGTCTAGGTGCCTCTTGTAGAGAGTACTATTGCCAATAAGTCCACGAAGCGTAGTTCTTTCTAGCATTGCCATGAAGATATCTGCCAACAGTGAGCCTAACGGTGACCGCATCGCAACGCCGTCGTTCTGATGGTACCTTTTCCCATCAATCTGAAGTTGTACATTCTGTGTGCACGTTAATATCAGCTGTTTGAGCGTTTCTTCGGGTAACCTCAAATTTTGTCTCCTAATTGCCCTCAAATTCACTATCTCGTGACATAAGTATGTGACTAACTGCGTTTGATTTTGATCACCTGACAGCCACGATGATGTAAGATGTTATGTAATTGGCCCGACGATGAATAACCGAAAACAGATTGTTCGCCAAAACACCATTTTATTTCTAATATGCATTGCCATTAGAGCAGAGCCGTACTTGCTCTGTCACGCATCCGAGTTAGAATAAATTAAATTTAGTTAGCAGCATCAAAAGATTGAATGCATTATCTTTTCCTTACTACCAAATTTTTAGTGTAGATTAGGCTATTGCAAGATTCGGGCTAACGGCAGGTGTTCTTTCTGCAAGACCAGTGAGATTGCTTGTAGACAAACTGGTAATGCATGTCAATTTCGTAGTCCTGCGGACGAACTCCATGATAGTTCGACTGTGAATTTGCAATGCACTAACGCTGTTTGGGGTCTTCGTTGCAAACCGAGTGAGACTAAGACTCATCTTCCCTTTTCTTTCTTCTCTCTTCCTATACAGGGTTTGCTTTTTCTTCTTCGTGGTTGTATGGCAGTCAAGCATCAGTTTGAACCACTGATGTATTGCTGTCTATGATGATGATGATGATGATGAGCTGATTCTGGTTAATGTAGCATTGAGAGGAGCATCACATTCATCTTGGCCTGAATTAAAACACTGCCTTCGTGAACTGGAGTTTTCAACAGTTTCAGAAAAACGGCTTGGCAAATTCATCATTTTCCACTGCACTAACAAATCAGTACTCCGAACCTTGAGCGTGTTGTTAATGTTGAGGTTGTGCATACAGTGAATCCTATCTCAGACTGTCTGGTACTGTGCTATTCCACTTGGTTAAACCTAGTGAATACTAGTACGTGGCTGTCTCGCTTCGTTAGTTTTAAGTGCGTACTAAAGATTAGCAGTCAAAGAGTTGCGGGAGAGTTAAATCCACAGTATTTATGCCCGGTGGGAAGCAATCAAACGGTAGGTTGATCAGGCTTCTTCAAACAAAGCGTTTTTCGCATGACCTGGAATATCTCAAGGGTAACTTCGCTGGCAGGAGACGCATAGATAGTTTGTCCCGGCTGTGGTTAAAGCTAAAAGACTTCTCGTTAGGTCTTGGTGGAAGAGCAAGTGGTGGCGCTGACAAAAGCAACAAAAACCTGTTATTTTATAGTCGCACGGTACAGGTACACAGTTTATAGCTAACCGCTACTAGGCGATGGAAACTCGCATGGGTGCCACACTTATACTTGCATTCGTCTGGACAAATTTCAGGGTGTTGAACTGGACGGTTACTGTCAAGCGCGTGATCAATAAGTGCTGTGGGTAAAAGTTAAATTTTTCTAAACCAGGTGAGCAAGAGATGACTCCACTGTCAATTACTACAGTGACTGCCGATGTACATTGAAGTGGACTACGTTGATCTGTTCGTGGTTAAGATGGGCATATAAGAACACATACCTTAAGGCTGCGTGTTTACCTGCTTGCAGACTCTTCCTTTTCACTTAGAAATTACCTACTCAGTATTGACCGGCCCGTTCATAAAAGTAATTATGAGATTTTTGGGCAAACGAGGAGCCCCAGATGCGACAACAGTTTCAACATTGTAGGGACAGATTTGGAGCCGAAGAAAAAGGTACAGACTTTATACCATAGGAAGATCGTTATTTATTTGCTGTCTTAAAAATGACTGAAACTTTAACTCTCCAAGAGCTAGCTATCATAGTGAGGTAAGGAAAAGAATGCTCAGAACCACCCGTTGGATGCTTACTTTTCTGACTCACTTGTATGTTATGAGCGAAGAATCACTGAACGCCTGTGTTGTATAGTATGAACGAATAATTGCCAACCAACCACAGGTACACACCTATGGTGATCCTCAAAATTCCTAGGTGCTAAGACTTAGTGATCTGGTATTGCATATATAAAGTATGAGATCTTCTAATGGGAGGGTGACATTGCATAGGCACTTTACAAAGGGATGAAATCAATTCCAATAACTTGTTTGCGTGTAATTATAATAGTGGCGATGCGAATACCTGCCTAAACTACAACCTCGTCATAAACGGTTTACTGCTTCACGTGATTTGTAGGTAGGAAACGTCATCTTTTGTTTTGGTATACCCACAGCTCGATGTGCTTGACCGAAAAACATAACAACCAATTCATCTCCGAGGTCGATAAATCACTTTAGACCCGTGATTGTGAAAACATCAAAAATGACATGAGGTTCGAAGTTACATCGTTATATTTGCTGGAAGTTCAGGGCAGCAGTTAATAATAGAAAATGAACATTTGCACTAAAATCTCCACTACTATCCTCTAATTCTTCCGGCATGTCTTTTGCATAGACAACTCTAATGATATTCAATTCTCTGTGTTGCGTTTGTTTAAGGATGTTTGGTACGTCTGAATTTCATTTGGCCAAAAATCGATAAGGAAAAGAAGTATGATAACACCGTGTCGGAATTAGATGATAGAGCTTTAAATCTATAGGGCGGAACGATTACCACATATAGTCGACAAGACGCAAAGAAAATGAAATGGAGACTATCATACACGACAGTCACAGTATTAGAACAATTCACGTTACAGGGTGCATCACCCATTTTAGCACTGTACGGCATGTCTGGTTCTAAGCTGACGCTCAGTCATGCCGGCTTCCATGGGATGCTGCACATCGACAGTTTTGTTTATAATTTACCTTTGACTTGATGAACTGAAACCCTGTTTGCTTGACCAGAGATGTAGGGATTCAGGACGCTCCGTATATGATTACCGACTTCGCAGTAGAGAACGCGTGGGAAACACTTGACCTGAAGTGTTGGTCAGCCAATCAACATACGTTCGTTCTTTTGAATAGCAGTTGTCAAACTACTGATTTCTGGTGGGCTGTGGGTTGCGAATTACCCTGTGCATTAATCTTGTTGATCTTAACTACGCATCTTTTTGGATAGCCTCTGAACATCGGTTTCTTCTAATTAACGTAATGCATCATCTAATGGTGTTACTAGTACAACTCCGTCTCGTTCGATCAACCAGTTTATTCCAAAGTGCAGGTGCTGAAAGGTCCAGGTTTTCTTTCGATAGCTAACAAGCTGGAATTATCCATTCCCCTCTTATTTAGGTATCATCCAGGAACGGCTGTCCTCCAGTAGTCTCACTTTTTAAAGTGTAAAGGGTTTGAGTAAGAACAGTTCATTTGGACTATCAACTCTCTTGCTGGATCCGAACATTCGTCACCAAATTAACATCATTAGTCGACTTTTTTTCATAAGGGGCCAAACTAACCAAGTTGTCTGTCATTTGCATTTCTAGTTTGGATACGAAAATATCGGCAAAGACGAGACAAAATGAACTGCTCATCACAACACTAGTGATCTGAAGAATAGTTGTACTTATAAAGGTAAAACCTACGTCAGATTTACACAGTAAAATTAAGAGCTCTGGTTCACTTTGTAGGATTGCAATATTTATTTGGTTTGAAGTGTAGCATGCAAGCCGGCTGTTTCTACTCGGGTTGTCCGTCACACCTGCGGACCAACTGTGGGGCAATGTGGAGACACCAGGGGACAGCGTTCTTCCGAAGTAGGGGTTCCAACAAGTCCTGCAAAAGGAAACAACAAGAAACAAACATGAGCCAAAGGCCCAGTAAGCCATGCACACGACTTACACAAGCGATAACTAAAACGGCGCCGACAACACAGCAGCACGCTCCGTCACCAATTCAAATTCAACTCATGCGCGCTTGCTGGTTTCGGTCGCACATTACAGAAGTAATACTAAATGGCAAAGGACTGATGCTTCCTCCTAAAGGTACAACCGTGGGCAACGATTCGGTGTCCAGAAATGCCGTGTGCTTTGTGACGTGAATTATTCTGACAGCATGATTTTTAGTTGCAAATGTCCTTCAGTAGGTATGTTCTCTTGAAGGCCCGCTAATCGCTTGGTCAGTTTGTACTGCCTATAGTTGATCATGACCAATATTATTCTTAACGGAATTTCAGACTGTTCCTTTCAGGAAGCTTCTGTCTGATTATTTTGACTTTAGTACGACGTGATGCCTTTGAAGGTGGTAACGTCTGTGAAAATTTATTCAGGTCACAGTCACACTTCTTTGCTTTCTAGGTCTGCTCGGTTATCTCTTCCCCAATCACAGTTCGAAAACAGTTACGGGCTATCGAGTTTGTCTAGCCATTGTAACCTGCATTATTACTGTTCCAGATTCTTTGTCAAGGTAAACGACAATTATATTCTGGTTAACACTAAAAGGTCTAAGAGCGGCTCTATATCTCCAAGTTGTCTGACTACTCTGAGGACTGAAAGTGATGCTGAACTGGTGCTATATATCAAGAAGCTTTGCCATAAGCCTATTCTCATTGTGCTTTTAAACTGGCTGAAGTTCAGAAAACCGTCCATTCAAACTGTTCATCTGTCCATATACTACTTATTTTGTTAGCGGATAGCAAAATTGCAAAACCGAAAAAGTAACTCAGGCTGCAGTTTATCAAATTCCGTTGATGATAAATCCATGATGCTTATTCAGATCTCTGGGAAACTATTCCCCTTTCAGTTAATGATCTGGTTTCTATAGTAGCGCAAAAATTTGTTAACTTTAAAGCTACGTTGGTGTCAGCGGAACCGGTTTTAAACTTTAAATCTTCTGTACTTGTTTTGTGATTTGGAATTCTGTATAGCTAACCCATATGAAATGAACTGCAATTGAAATGCAGCGTAATCTGTTCGATCATTTCTTACACCGTTCTTGAGGCTTCCATGCTAAAAGTAGCACGGGTTGTAACGCGAGGTCATCTAGCCATATGCCCAGAAAATTATTGTTTTTGTCGATTTCAGACATATGTTCATCCCTTACTATTCTGTCCATCTGTTATCGATAGTATGTATGGTTGTCCTCGTTGGCGATAATGAGAAACGAGCTAAATGCCATGGTACCCCATACCATAATTTATGTTACAAATTTTTTAAGACCACATTGCACGTATAGTGACTTAAGTTCCACTTGTATTACATAATCTGACTGCTGGTAATGACATGGGTATGGTTTTAGTTGTTACCATCAGACATAAAATCATGACACCATCCAATAAGTTACAATTTAAAAGCAACTTCAGAAGAAGTCTTATGTATTGCCAGAACCTTTACATTTCGAAACATAGGGGTATGCTAATCCTCGTGAGGTTTCATCTTTTTTGTCTCTTACATATTTCAGACAATACACAGCAGATAACATTGGTGCTCATCAGAGGAACAAGGAAGAAGGGTGAATAGAAGTCCAAGAAGAAGGGAATGATAAAGAGGAGGTAATCACCAAACAAGTCGGCAGTTTTCAGTCGACCTTGCTTATATGCCTCGTCTAATATTTGGTGTCTGTCCACGTATGATCAGCCCTCAGCATGATCTGTATGTTGAAGTAATCGAACTTTCAAGATAAAAGCAGGCTTGATAAATATGTCACTTCTAATAGTAGCCAGTTTGTACGCAGAGCACAACCCAAGCTGGTGTCCATTCTGATTTTATTGGAATAGCATGGTGTAAATAATTGAAAGATACCCATCAAAAATTTCCAAAATGATCACTCTCCTGAAATGACCACCTTCTTGGAATGACCACCTTCCTGGAATGACCACTTTCAATAGACCGGGAGGATGTTTTTGTATCATAAGGAACACCTACAAAGAATGCTGAGTGTTCCTGACGGAGGGGTGTTTTTTACATTAAGACATACTGGCCTACTGGTGAAGTTTATCATATTTGTGCAGAACTTAACTAGATGATCGAGTGACGCAAATCCTTCCAAAGTAGCACTGATAGATCGATACCACGGTTTTCAACTTTGTTACCACACTGAAGACTTGAGGCACTCACTACGCTTGCAGCAAAACACGTGACATTTTACATGGATAAAGTTCTGAAATCAGCTTTTAAGTACGCTACAAGTAATTGCAAGTTTCTTCCACTTGCATTCACTAATTGACTTTGTGGTGTCGATTTCACTTGCGCATTTTATGCAAAAACTCCGTTTCGGGCTGATCCTCTGTCACCAACGGGTATTTCTGAGTTATGAGCAAATTTATCTGGGGGAACATTCATATCGCTACCAGCGCTGCAGGAATATGTCCTTCTAGCCCTACCCGGAGATTTCCCAGTTAGCTTCATTGTTTCCAACCGTGATGTGATGAGTAATGGCATGATGAGTCTGGTTTATATGTGTTGTGTATCTGGGTTATTCTATTTCTGGTTTATGGGTTTTCGCATATCCTCTCATTTTTGGCCAGTTGCCGAACCCTCATATTTGAAAACTGCTATTTTCCAGTGTTTTCAATTCGCTGAATATTGCATACTAACCGAACGACGTGTGAAAGCAGATGCATCCGCAGTAGTTTGCCATCGTAGTCTCCCGTTCCATTGTCTTTCACCGTAGTGTACCATCTCAAACAACTGTGCTAGTAAAAACAAACTTTTCGATATTGGTTACGGATCCGTATGGTCAGTGTTTCTCAGAAGGTTAGAATTATGTGTGCTAATGTTAGCACTCCCATTCCGGTGCGCACCACAATTTATTCCTCAATCGCTTGTGCAACTAACGTCACTGGCTGGAACAACTGTATAGATGGATGAACAACGGGTTGGTTCCCAGGACTTTCACTTAACTGTAATCATCAAATCAAAAGGCAGTAAAGCGGAAAATATGGCTAAATCACTTTAGGAAAGCTCACAGAAATAAAAACAGTGTGTGGAACATGCACTCAAAAGTACGATAAGTAAGAGTTCATTCGGCCAGCAAAAGTGGTGAAAACGGAAAAGAAAGTGAGGTCAGCTGCGATTGGGGTTCAGCTTGATGCGTTCACTTCAGAGAAAGTTTGGGGATCGAAACGAAGAGGGCTGTTTCCAACCGAAGTTAACCGTGTTCTATAAGTGGCACAAGGCCACAGTGAGGACCGTATCCTTTCCTTGAAAAAGATGTTTTCTGGCGGGTGCTCTTTAGTGTGAGACTCCTCGTAACGGGGAGACTGTTGTATGACAGGCAGTTTCATTGTGAGTAGCACACTACTCACAAGTAGCACGTTACCCATAGGCTACATTCAGGAACAAAAGAGCAAGCTCCGAACGCCATGAGGACGACGAACAAGAAGGGACTATCGGAGCAGTGTATGCGTGCGGTGTGAGAACTTCCACCAGGGCGAATGACAGCGTACTGTCACCCGATGTATGTGAATGCATGTCTGCCGTGCAAATGAGTGTGCGCGTTTGTGGTCTAATTTTTGACATGTGTTGTACGGGAGTCTGCGCAATAAACGTATTCTCAGTTCAAGCGTACTTCGTAGTCACAACAACTGGTTGGGACATTGCGTTGCGTCCGCAAGAACTCGGATTCGAATCCTGGTCACGGCACCAGTTGTTGTGACCACAAAAGACGCTTCGCCTGAGAATTCGTTTATTGCACAAACTCCTGCACAGATCATGTCAAAAATTAAACCACAAACGCGCACACTCATTTGCACGGCAGACATGCATTCACATACATCGGGTGACAGTACGCTGTCATTCGCCCTGGTGGAAGTTCTCACACCGCACGCATACACTGCTCCGATAGTCCCTTCTTGTTCGTCGTCTTCATGGCGTTCGGAGCTTGCTCTTTTGTTCCTGAATGTTGCCTATGGGTAACGTGCTACTTGTGAGTAGTATGCTACTCACAATGAAACTGCCTGTCATACAACAGAAAAAACTCACTAAAGTTTTGGGGTCAACAATCGAAATTGCGCAAATACAATAAATTATGAGTGTCCACATTATCACTGGCGCTATTGTTAGAGAGTTGTCTATCAGCAGAGACCTGCGGGACTCATATACTTGATAGACGTAATGTGACTGACACAACACTTTCACGATGTCTAACCAATTGCCTTACCTATTGCTTTCCATAAAAGGCTTGCTTTTTTAAACTGAACGAATGCACCCAAAATCCGGGTATTCTGTTAATACTGTAATTGGGTTAGCATTGGACTCAATCTAGTTCATTGCTTGTTGGTATTTCCACCAGTTCGATGACAGGAACAGGTAAACAAGAATAACAATGGAATAACGGTTGCTAAGACAATAAGAAGGTTAGCTTGGGTTCAGACTTAACTAAAAGCAGTTTGTTTGTTCTTCTGAATGATTTATCACCAAAGCCTCCATAAGCAGGTAAAATGAATAAGAACAGTTTTATGTGTAACAATGTTGCAGCGAAAAACTGGCAGAACTGACTGGTATTTTGAAGGATGAGGGGTTCCAGAAACAGTGACGTTACTGTCTCATATAGTAATGCTGCCAGTAATGAAATAAAATAGCAATTTGCCATTTTAACGTGATTCAAGTGAGTTGTGCAAAAATCTTTCAGAGCATGGCTTCTGCAGAGGATGATAATTCACTTGTCCACATGTTTTGGTTGACATTTTACATAACTTTGTGATACTGTTTGACATACCAAAACATAACATAACAGTGGAGGACTAACATGGTGTGATTCGAAAAAATCACCGATAATTCGTTAACTAGTTATTCATCCAAACATGGAGAAGGAAAGCACAACTTAGGTCAAAATACTGATAAATTGTATCCAGTTACGACTACTTACCTTGGCAGATATCAAGGGAAGGGAACAGGACGGTCTTCTTCAAGTTATGTTAAACTTACTCATGAATTTAATTTTTCTTATTAACCGCAGATATCGGAAGAAATAGGATTGTCCACAAGTATTGGTTAGGGTTTCAAAGTAAGCCAGGTCAATCCAGAGACTAGTGCAAAGGGCACTATGATGGTTACAAACCCTCTACCTAATCATCCTCGTTGTCAGTGAATCACTTTATAAATTGGCTCTGGCTAATAATGTGATTCATCCACAAGACAAAGTGTCCGTCTACAAGCAACTGGACATCTAATCCGGTGACAGTACATGCACAACAGTATATTAACGGAAATTTTTTGACCGAGTGTTAAAGTTGCACCATATTTGTATTCTTGTGAAAAGTAAATTGTTTAGATAGATTGCTGTGGTTGTTGGAGGTAATTTCAAAGATTGACTGTGACATTCCCACTGACGTCACTGAATACGTTTTCACGTTGTTGGTAATCAACACAGGAATGAGCAGGAATTTGGCTCACATCAACTAAGTATAACTTACATATGATGGCAGCTTTCGCGTTTTAACTGACTGTCTACATACGGAAGCTATCGTCATACTTTATCATTTTATCCCGTTTGCCTGATAGTTAAAATCTCGCTTCTAGTGTGTTTGTGTAAACTCTGTGAAGGCAGAATAAATGAGCCTTCGTGTATGGTTAGTGTGAATGGAAACATTGTTTGCTAGAATGGATGTTGTGATTCTAAAATGATCGTTTCTTTGGAGTTTAACAAATTCGAGCTGATATGCCCGGTGATGCCGGGCGGTTGCCTACTTACTTCTGATCGAGTCTTTATCCTTGTTTACGTACATGACAAACTGGATGTAGTGAGTAGATGATGGATGAAACTTTGTCCCATTCAGTTCCAACCCACAAGCATTTTGCCCTCTCTTTCTGCAACGAATATACTGCTTAACAAATCTACTGAACTCTGTTCATTCAAGTTATTAGGATGTTCTGATCAAGGGGTTATCGATTGGAGCCAATGGGTCACTTACGCTATCGCATTTGAATATAACTAGGTAACCTGAAGATTACTCAGCAGCGAATTTAATTGAAAGTCTAAATAAACTGTGAAAACGTAGAGGTCAACACAGTTCTCTCTTGTAAAGGCAGATAGGTAATCAAAACCCAGTCGCGGCTGGACTATTTAACACCTACAAGCTCCAACTCAGCAAAACCCCACTCTAACACTTTTGTTCTGTGGGTTCCTGTTAAAAAGTCATTTGCAAGCAAACATTATAATCACGTGTGAACTGCTTTTACGGCGACGGCATTAAGCAGAAAAGAAGTCAGAATGTGTTTAATTGTTTGTTGTGAATAGGTGATAACCGTGTAGTATGTAATACGGTGAAGTTTCCTCTATTATCCCGGCTGGAATAGTTTGTGTCCATATTCATAGTCTAAACATTTTATCGACTACCATTTGTCGCAACCGTTACTTTTAAATCAAATCGTCTAGCTCAAATCCATGATAAAAGTCAGCTCATCTAATAGCTCAACGCTAACTAAGAAACACCCGGCTAACAGTGCTTGACGGAGGGTTACATCATCCCATTCAATGAAATGCGATTGACCGTAGATGGGAATCTTAGTCTTTGCAAACTGAATACCAACATGCGGATACCATTTTCGGTTACCTCCTTTTGAATGGAAGCACCAGACAATATTGTTGTTCTCACCACAGTTCACCAGTAGTGTATAACCTTGTCGTTACCGAGTTGACACTGCTAATATCATCACTCGAGGGCGAATATGTCTGTCACCACTCCAGTAACGCCCCATTAAGCACAACCAGCATAAACTTATAAACTTCAACTTCAATATCTGGTGGATATTCTTAATCTTATCTGGTCTTTTCAACAACAGAATTAACAATGTCTCTTTTGTTTACTCCATTCGACAACCGAATGAACAAGATTTCTTAGACAGGTTGAGGCAGCTAATTTATAATGTGATCGATCAGTTTCAAATTATCTTGCAATACTTATGAGGTTTAGATCATATAAAGTAGGCAGTAAGTTAAACGTTGACAAACTTGCCGAAGAAAAAGTATTCCTTCGGTCGAAAATGCGCAGTACTGACAAGCTTATTAATACCGATCCTCGAATCGAATACCTGCCTTCAAAATGGACAAACACAAATTTTACCGGAACGTAAATGCTGCAATCGAACTTGAGGTATGCTCAATTCAAGCGGATTGTTATATTATCATTTGATCTTTACTAGACACCATAATCAAATACGAATGGAAACCTAATTGACGCAATCTTTCAATAATTAGCTACTCTCGTGAACATACCAGAAGCAACATTTCCCATATCTGCTTCTTTCACAGATTCTAACAAAACCATCTATCATTAATCGCTCTAAAGTTGACACGGCGCCCAATCTTCTAGGTATGTGGTTTGTATGAGATGTTGTGGTTGATTAATATTGTTTCTGAACATGGCAGCATTTAGAAGATGAATTTGTAGCCAACCATATTTCCGGTGATTTATAAATGGGCCAAGTGCAAGAAATAATCACATGAACTGGTTGTCAGTATGAATGTACACAGGAAACTATATAAGGCATGGTTAAAGGTCAATGCCTTCAGTCATACATTCAAACTAAAGCAAAACAAAAATGCAGTCGGGTGAATACAGTTGTATGTACAGCATATAATATTGGGTGAGTAATTAGGTTATGATTGTTCCAGGTACCAGAAAATAGCCGCGGAAAATTTGATGTTTCCGCACATATCCACTGTACATTCGAAAAGGGCAAGTTCAAGACAAATACGACAGTTTATTCGACAGTGCCGATACACACTTTGTAGTAGAATTATCATAACTGTCACAAGTTGCATGAGGTGACTCAGGAATGCCGATAAATAACTGAACTCACAGGAAACTTACAGATTGGAAGAAGCTGTGGATGTTTATTGACATATGTTAAACGATTTTGAAAGGGCGGAAACAGTTTCAACTTTGTAATCTGGATGATGATAATGCTGCGAATGATAATGTATTTAGAAAAATGGGCGAAAGAGAAACCTGACCACAACCTGTCAATCATATTGCCAGCATACGTCAGTAGTTGGTTAACAGTAGCAGTCTAACAAAAAGTGAGAGGACGGGTACATCTTTATCTTACCACAAGCATTATGATGACCAAAGTAACTGAAGGATTAGTTTCATGTTAGAAGTACTTATGTGAAATTTGCTTCTGAATTCATCGGCTGGTGGCGTTGCTATGACAGACTCTAGCAAACTGTTCCTGATTCATTACAAGAAAAAAGCTGAAGGGACATAGCCTGTAAGTCAGACGTCTTAGTAGAATCTATAACTTCAGTGAGTCTCTCCTGAGACGATTCTTAGTACCGGAAGACCACATAGGTTAAAGCCAAGCCCCAATAACGCATCGACAACACGTCAAGAATTGCCTCAGACTATGCAGCTTATCTAAGTAACGTAGCGAACCAAGTGTTGTGACCCAATTTGTGACTGCCTTTTTTACCTCCACAATAAGAGCCACATCCTTCTCGGAATCTGGAAGAGGAATTTGGGTATTTCTTCCATGATGAAGACACATCATCGAATACAGTCGCAAAGTAATTCATTGTCAAAGCATTAAGCAGCCTAGAGAGCAACCCAAACAAAATCTGACACTTTGCCACTGACAAATTGCAATCATTCGAAGCGAACGATCTCGTTTACAGGTTGTGATACCCGGTATTTCATAATCAACACCCTATTTGTGTTAAATATAAGACTATTGCTGACGTGCATGAATTAGTCAAATGTCAACCGAATCACCGTAATTTTCCAAGCTCAATTTTTACGGAACCATATACGTAAGTTCTGCCACTCTTTGCATACCTGAACACATCCCAGGACATATTGTGATGCACTTCATCTGCAATCTAATCAGAACATAAGGGCTTGCAACTGTCTCAGATCTGACTGGATTGTCATCATTTCCGTTGGATCGTTCGACCCTGTGTACCGCACCTACAGTTGGCTGAAAGCTTAACTAAGATTGTGTCCTACATGGTTAGGTCTCCATCATGAGACAACTCATTTTTTTATCGTCGACTTGAAAAGCGGTTTATCTATGTATATACAGTCCAACCTCAATAAAAATTCAACTCATCAGCAGTTCCACCACCTTCCCAACGCCATTGTTTGACTAACCAGCTTAGGGTTGATTAAACAAGATTTCTGCAATAATACCACATCATAATAATCAGTACTTCCACAGTATACAAACCAATGAGATGCCAACCAACCTGCCTAATAGGTCCGATAAACTGACCGGGAGTGGCACCAATGCTGCACACACACAGCATGAGTTGGTCAGTAAGCTGATTGTGTATGTTACGACAGTATGTTAACGCCAACGCATCAAACCGTGAGTCAACCAAATAAATCCTCACCTGCATTCGCTCACTGCTGGGCGTGGTGTGGATTCTAAAGTTTTAGTCTCTCATCCAAACGGTAAATCAATACTGAGATATAAGCATTCACGACGAGATGTGTAAGTCTGTGTACTTTCATGACATATGCGGGCTACTGATAGGCCCATGTTGCTTATGATGGGCCTATAAAACCCTGACAATCATATTCACATGGAGAATCAATTGACAGTTCAGCCTTATCCACTCATTCATTGAGCAGTGTGTCTGGTCGTAAGTCACACAAGGGATTGGAGATTTTCTTTCCAAAGAAGCATTTGTGTAGGAAATGAATTGAACCATGTTCAGCTATCAGATAGGTATAATACCAGTAGAGAACAGACACATGAATCGATTTGCAATAATTAGGACATCCAAGTTACGTGGTTAGGTGAAAACAATTCCTCTCATAAACATATACAAGCTTTCACAGTGAAATTGGTCTTGATATTCTGGAGATGATACCAGTTTCCTGTCGTTTGGTACACACGATATTTCCCAGGTTATTAGATCGCACTGCACCGGTCGTCTCAGAAGTGAGCACTCGGAAACGAAATTCATAATCCAAACCGTTTCAAAAGAATCCCGGTTGGGGGCCAACGAACACGACTGTGGTTACATCAATGTATTGAGGATGGGAGCCCGAACGAATCCTTATTGGTAAACTCTGCGTAAACTTTCCGCTGGTGGCCCCAAAGAAGTGGTTTACATTTTGTTTCCGGGGCCTCAATTGTAGAACGGTTGGCAAGTATGCCGTCTGTTTGAAACATTTGACTATATTGGTCGGATGATTGTTCATTCGCTGATTTGACATGCCACCACATTCGACACTTGAGACCTTCATCGTCCGTAGCAGACGTCGCCGTTGTATATGGTTTTACTTTGTATGAGACTGGTAGAAAATTTCAGAATCATATGCATAGTGTTAGTTTTATGTACGTCTGTGGAGGTGGACCCAATGCGTGTTTGTACGAAACTATCATTGGGAACACCAGTTGACAGTGACTCGAATGGGCTGGATTTGCAAACATCTTTCTTCGTTTCGATATATAATTTGTGTTACGATCTTCATTTGTCTACTATATTCAAATGAGTATTGTTTGTATTTTGCAGGTCTGCAGTCTATCAATGTATTGGCTTATGGTTTGTCACGTGCTCCATTGGTTCATCGAATAAAATTCGTAGGACACTTGAATCACCTGCAGATCACTTCATTCATCTGGTTAACCGTCAATAGTGATTGTTCACTCAAAACTCATCAATTAATCAGATTTATCAAACACGGGTTCAGAACTTGGTGATGAGAAGTAGTTAGCGAAAAACCCCTTACTTAGCCCGTACTCGCCCAACTGTTTAGGCGTTTTAATATTGTTTCTTGTAACGACACAGAATGAACTTTTGTTTGGGCATAGATCTTGTTTACTAACTCTATGGATCCTCAGATTCCGGTACGTTCGTGCTTAGTTCAGTAAACCTCGAACAGAGGTGCTTCAGTATACGGCAGGCGTGCACACTTCTGGGCATCAAGCAAAGAGACTGCAGCAACTCAGTCTAACAGCTGTGAAGTACAGTGGGACAACGAAGGTTATAACTTCAATATTATACCTAGGATGGAGTGGATGTCCTGTATGCTAGAATTTGTACACGCATATTCCAGTCGGGTTATTTTCCGCCAGCACACGCAAACACATACGCAAGAGCGCTATAGTCAGGGGATGAAAAACTTACTAACGCACAGGAGAACACTACCGTCAAGATTACTACGAGTAAGACGATAATGTTAGATAATATGCTTCATTCAGTATGAATACAGTAATTTGTATCATCCACATTTGTTATTGACAACTACTCAGTGTATTACCATTTACAAGAATGTCTGTAATTTGCCTAAAACCTCTGAGATAGATGTGCGTTGAATTTTGCCAAATTTAATTCTGATACACCTTCACACAACGAGTCTGAGCCGATTGTTGAACCTGTTATATGGGTTTGGCTACATCCCCAGTGAAATTCATCAGGCTCGGGAGATAATAGCGTCCATGACACTTTCCCCACAATTGGCGAAACTGTGAAAACCAATCGTTGCCAAGTAAATTTTATTGTACTCATAACATGTGAATATCGCGTTGGCTGCTGCTGGTGCTTTTTCAGTTTTTGAACACCACAACACATTTTCTTTCGTCACTTTCGCTTTCTATGTTACCATTTTTGAATAGACATACCTCCTCACTCTTCTTTCACCTTTTACAATGGTATCAATTTAATTCATATTAATACAGACATTTTGTAGTCCAAGACTCATCTCCCGTAGAGAACAGAGCGAACGAACATCTCATTGTACAGCATGTCTTAGAGAGTTTGGTCGTCTTCTATTAAATTCACGTGACCTAACCATCGCTTGTATCTCTAGCTAATTGATCTGATGGTACATGAAGTGCCAAGGTTATCCATTCATGTTTGAGATTTGGTCATGTTAGCTGATGTAGAGGACTCGCTTGATAGAACGTATTTGTAGCGTATCTTCACTATGTTACTGAAGAGTTTGCAGTATCCACATTTTGTTATAGTATGCTGCTCGCACGAAAGGCACACAAGCCTAGTACGCTGTCACAACTGTTTTGGCACTTGATATGGAGTTTTCCCATGCTATGATTGACGGTCTTGTCATTGAAGATGTTATCTTGTTTATGCAGTGAGTTGGCCAATCTTTGCAGCAGGAACTGCTCAATGGTTTGGAATCAAAATGGGAGAATTTCTGCGTAACTTTTATCAATAGGGATTTGGATACCACTGAAGTCCGGGTTCAGGTGGGTTGTTTTATTCAACTTAATACGTAAACGTATTACTTATAAGTAGTTTGGCAGACTTGTGATTTTGGTCTACGGAAATCCACTCCAACAACATCTCAATTTTGGATTCTGTCAGAATCTTGCTTCTACGTCCTTTGCGGGGCTGCGCTTCATAACTGATGCAATCCCCATGAAGCCACTTGTAAGCGGCATTACACTTGACTCCGTTCAGTAAGGCAACCATACACCAGTCACCGCCCCTTTCGAATGCTTCGATAATACGTCTGCGTGTTTCGGGACTGATGTGAGTGTAATTGCGTCTGTCAGCCATGTATACAAGAGAACTAATGAAAATGTTCTCACAAACTGATTGACTCTCATATTACAACTCGAAGTCTAACACGAACATAAACCCCATTTCTATTGGACGTGGGATCCACAGACACTCCTAACCACTCGCACCCCTTTATCTGTCAAAGGAACCAATACGGTCGGCAGTTTGATGAATCAGTAGGGACAGGGTCAGATGATTTGTGCTTCACTTTGACCGCGAACCCCGTTCTCATTAAGCAAAGCCGCTGATACCCCTTGAATAACCCGTACCACTCCCTCTATCAAAGTGGCCAATGCGAAGTGCTCTAATTAAGATTGGTTGCCCCTTCCGGTTAGTTGGACTAATCGCGTTCTTGCCGTCACGTCCAAGATTCTAACGTGGAAATTCTAATTCATCAAAGTGATTTGCTTTTGCATGAAATGGAAAATCCTGTGCCTAAAATGGAAACAGATATGTAGACAGGTGTAGTAAATTGTCCTCGTCCTAGAAAAATGTCAAGCTTTTTAGGTTCTGAAACCAAACATGTGACTGCATTGAAAGGTAAAGTTTGAAATCGGTACCAACTAGAACAAACTGCACTTGCGTTTTTTGTGTATGTCATTCCACGCTATCGTACCACAGTCGCCATCAGAGAGGATGGGCTTTGCTATCAACGGAATCTTACTCAAAAACCGAACATAAATCCTAGGCTTTTCTACAACCAAGTCATAACATCCGTGAGGAGTAGTGTTGACATTACGCAAATTCAAATCTCCGGTGGATTTACCAAGACAAATGGAGAGGTGGCAAACACTTTGAGTAAATAGTGTGCTTAACTGCAAATCACGAGCGGTTTTTGAGCACGTAAGTAGCAACTTAACTGAATTATCACAAACTTTAGCGTCACAAGTCAAAATAAATTAGCGAATCTACCAAACTAAAAGCCCACCAGGTCCAGACTTAATATCCTGCGTCGTCTCGAACGGCTGTGCCACGAAATTATCAGAACCGGCTGCAATACTTTCTGTTCTCTCCTTGTCAACTGGGTGTCTACCGAAAGCCCAGAAACAGTCCACAGTCACACCTGTTTTAAAAGGTGGAGGTAAAAATGACCCAGCAAACTACCGATTGGTAGCTTCGTTATCATTGGTGTTCAGAATAATAGATGGTTCATTAGACGGCCCTCTCTCTAACTCATAACCAAGGAGTAACATGACTTTCGTAGAGGATACTTATGCGTCACGAATCTTCTGATTGTAATTCTGTCCTTCGAACGAAGGTTGCGGACGCAGAACCGGTCGGTGATGTGGTTTATCTTGACGTTTCCAAAGCCCGTGATAGGGCTGACCATTTTATTACAGAGACTCAGTAGTTATGATCTTGGTAAGCGCTTATATGAGAATTATCTAACTAAACTTAAGTTCAACGTCGAAGTAAATGGACAGTTGTCATAGTAGTCCCCTGCTAACGGTAGCGAACCGCACGGATCAATCGTAAAACCCCTGTTATTCATTCCTTTCGTTCCTTAACTAAACGGCATGGTCAAATCGTTGATGTTGCCCTACGCTAATGAAGCAAAGCTCAGGCGAGTTCTGGAATGCCTGGAAGATACGACAACCTTACGAAACGACTCAAACTGTCTAGACTAGTGGTGCATAGAGAACAACTTGCGGTGCAATGTCCACAAGTGTAAAGTCATGCAAGTTTGCCATTAAAATTGTGCTGACTATTATATTGGTGACAGAACGCTGCTCGTGTCTGTACAAGAACGAGACCTAGGGACCATAACGGTAGAGAGTTTGAGTCCGTCTACAAATTGTGCTGCCATGAGTTGAAAGACAAATGACCCTGGTCATTTTAGAAAGAATTTGTGGAACCTTCACTCTTGAGGTGTTTCATGGTATGTTTACCTCCATAATTCACCCACACCCTAGAACAAACATGCAGGCCTGTTGCCTTTATCTTAGAAAAGATCTGACAATTATAAAAAGGGTCCAGAATCGGACCACCAGTAGAACTATGATTCGCAGGAAAGTCCTCTGCCCAGATAGATTAGGAGAATGCGGTCCATTCCCAATGACTTATAAGCACGTAAGGAGAGACCTAATTCTTACCTACGAAATATTGTACCCCCTGAATCATCCACTGGCACATCACCAAAACAGCCATGAACGTCTAAAGGGTCACTAGCTGAAACTGAGTTATGGAATAGGCAGGCCACTTTGCAGATACAAATGTTTCACGTCTATTGTTTGTTTACATGTAACGCACTGTTTGACAGTATATTCACAGCCGAATTGATTGGAAGTTTTAATGTTCTACTCGACTAGTACATATGTGAAGACAACTAACTCTACAAGTTTCTGTGATGTTAACAGCTTGCGAACCAGGAAACGACGTCATGTCATGCCTATGTATCCCTAGGCTTGAATGGTACGGCTACAGCGAATTAGGGGTGTCCTGATTACCTCACTACCATGGATCCTACAATTGACAAACTTAAGAGCTCTCCGCGACTCAAGCACCAGGAGAACCTGAGGCATTTGCATCTGTCTGGCTAACATTCCTTAGCAAAATGCTCTAAATATTGCCAATTGTAAAAGTTCCTCAAGACGGCAAGAAGACATACATTGAGATGCAAGCATTTCATTTATTCTCACCAGTCGATTGCATAAAACATTCGGCTATATAGGTTAAGGGCGTAGCGACAAAACAATGAAATGAATGAACATCACATGGGTATCATCAGGGTTCATTGCCAAGGTAACGAAATTGATTGCGTCAGCACCTTTTGCCAATAGAGGGCCGAGGCGTGACGCTTGATAAAGAAGGCCTCGGAGAATGTCAACAACCTAGGGTTACGATTGTGCAATAGAACCATGAATAAATTGACAGGGTCAACTACATGGCCTGTTGCGATTGGGTGTTTCGCGATCGAAGACGCCGGATTTCTGTTCGGGTTGGTATGCTGACCCGCATTGGGTCATTCTTTGCACCAGCTACTTGGGGATGTGCTATACCATCCTGTGTTGTAAGCTTCGCTCCGTTCTGGAAATGTATGAGTCGCCGCAGCTGCAAGTGAACTGGCGGAGTTTTCAGGAAAAAGCGCTGGGGGCAGTGGAGACCCATCCTGCCGGTTGAAAGCAACAAGCCCAATTCGGCTGCGGGACATGTGCGATCTACGACAGATTTCAGTTTTACACTTATATCGGTAATATTGTGGTCTCCTGCATAAGGATGGCTGATGTGAATCTGCTTCTCCAGCGCTGATTGTGGTTTGAAGGTAGTCACTCGTCCCATGCAATGAATTTCAATAGATTTACCCGGATATTCACTTGGTAGCAGAACACTCTTCAAGAGCTCCTCTTCAGACTTTAAACGGTCGGCCGTGCACAGTTTCCTTGCTCGATGAAAAGTCGTTCGCAGTAAACTGCATTTGTTAGCCGCATACGCAAATGAAGAGAATTGTAGGTACTGTTCACTCCATGTAGTCTTCGTTTGTTTCAATTTGTCGCTACGCCCTTAACCCATATAACCATATGTTTTATGTAATCGACTGATGAGAGTAAACGAAATGTTTGCATTTCACAATGTATCTGTTTTTGCAGTCTTGAGGAAATGGATAAAGGAAACTCAATGTTTCAGGCCTGCAAGTGTTTGTGACCTAAAATGCAGTAAAGTCTTTACTATATTCACAGCTCCCGGTCTACTTCTACTGCCTCAAGGCTAGCACTAGGCCGATCTAGCTCCTTACTTGCTGTTAGTTCCCCGAGTTCAATTGCTACGGTCTCCTAATCACAATTTTAACCGTCCGGCAGGTTAGTAAATGTGCATATGTCACAGAATGTTTCAATGTGTTTCTGTGTTGGTTGCTAATACGACTGCATACCATCAGCTTTATTGAAGTTTCCTTTTCGTCTTTAAAATTGTACACTGTCAAACTTAATGTCTCCCGGATTAACAGAGATAAAGATGCACAATCAGATCTAATCATCTCCACTGTGACAGCCGATTTACTTATATCAGAGGAGTTAGATACAGAGCAAAGTGGCTATGCACGAGGGAATGAAGCTCTCATGTGCGTTTGGGTCTGTAAAAAATGACAAGTGCATTTGTTCCGACGATCAGTTAAGCTACAGACGGATCATACTGACATTATTACGCTTTCCAGTTGTAATTTTCGACCAGTTCGCTTACGCTGCTGCTGCACACGGCTTTTCACTGATGACTGTAGGACAAGTATTGGAATTTGAAACACTGGGTTCCCTTAAATAACTTCATCAGCGCAGAAAGAAGACATATGTTGCGATGTTAACATTTCGTTTACTCTCATCAGTCGCAAACGTAAAACATG
>JTDE01000172.1:45392-60555 GCA_014338405.1 Paragonimus skrjabini miyazakii | reverse complement strand
TGACAGACAATCATATATAACTTGCATGTTTTACGTTTGCGACTGATGAGAGTAAACGAAATGTTAACATATCGCAAAATATGTCATCTTTCTGCGCTGATGAAGTATTGGAATGCTAAAATCATGCAGTGGATAAATAAGCTCGCTAATCGCTGCAAGTTTCAGACAAGAAGAAATTGCGGAATGAAATGGTTATGCGTTCGGCTCCAAGGAAGGGCTAGCCACATGTGTCTACTTGAGCCGAGTTCAAACAGGAAAATCAACATGATCTAATTTCGTAACAGCCGAACATTTCTATTCAGAAAGGAAGATCGCCTGAAGCAAAATATTCAGTTAGTCTAAACCATATTAAACCAATCGAGATGAACTTCCTGGCGCTGACAAGTGGTTGACACGTTGTACTGATTTTGCTGGCCTTCTGCATTTAGCCATAACAATCGTTGTATGTGACCAAGGGTCTCCCTTATCACCATACATACCGAAAGCGAGGCTGACCAGTGACTTTGGTGTTCTAAAGTCTCATGGATCCGAAATTTTCATCAACTATGCCAGTTAGCCGATAAAAGTTCTCATCCCATCGCGTCTCACATACAGCCCATTGCGTATCAAAGGGTTCCATGGGAACCATAGACCCGTTTTCCCAGCCCGTATGAATTAGATATATCCGTTCGGCGCCATGTGATTCAACATTGAATGACCAGAGGTGCACGCAAGCAACCAAGTAGATTCAGTCTCCAAAAAGGTAATCCAAACACAGGCTCAGTCGTTTCAGATTAACAACGGGACTCAAGCAGCAGTTACGAGAGAAAAAGTCTTCTTCGTGTAAATGCAGTGAAACATCCGAGGACCTTTATCTAAACGCCAACAAAAACGTCTTAGTGGATCGATTAAATAGGCCATCCAAGGGAATAGATTCGATAAATCTGACTCAGATAAAGTCGCTGGTACGCTCTTGCTTACCTATTGAACGTGTGAAAAGAAAACGGCAGGTGACTTCAGCTGAGTCAGTTCGGAACTGGCTGTTGAATATGGAGCTTGACGCTGCTTATGTTTCCCGTTCAACAGAATGATCAGTCGTGTCGAAAAGTCCCCATAAGTGACGCTATGACGAACAACTGTTTTCGATCACTGTTCCTCAGGTCAATACAATTACATGGGTTTCATCAAGATGTCATAAGACGAAGCGCAAAAAACAAGAAGTGATTGTTCGCGAGTGACAATAAGGGCTAATACCACACTACGTAGATTAACTGGTTAAGCCCGAACCAGACGTTGACCGTATGTTACTTCACGCGGTCAGGGTCGAATATTTGTGTGTGGTTAGACTGGATGTGATTGATCTGTGACCACAGAAGTTACAAAGACTGAACAAATTACTTTTCAGTGCACAGGTGAGGGATGTGTAATCTAACAGCAATCGATTAGGCGGTTGCCAGAATGCGCTGATTGAATGTTAGCAACTGTGTAGACAACCCGGAATGCTTTGGTGACATCTATGCGATGGCTGTTTTGTGTAACAATGGCACTAGTAGTCGGTTTGCGACAACCGGTCCCGATCCCAGCTGGATGATGTTTCTCGATCCTTTTCGAAAAGCGCCTAGTGGTACGACCAACACATTCTGCAGTACAACAGCAGCATGAAAATGAATATACGAGCAGTGATTGATCGAGGGCTGGTAGATTGTCTTTCAGACTCAATCTTAACACCGACATCGTTTTGAACCAACTTCTTAAGGTCGTCGCTGGAAAGATACATCTACATGACCGGCACATGCAGCGGCTGAACTGATCTGCTAAAATATTTCCTTTAAACGGGAGTTTTATAAACATCGTTTTCTTTTTAACTGTGGGCATTACCTTATGCAGGATTTTGGCCTCCACATTTGAAGTGACGAATGGCTTCAGATAACCGAATTCCTTGAAAAGATTTTGAGTCGATTTTAGTTCTTCCTCTACTGAATCGTCCGAACATATCTTTTTCGCTCTAGTTGCCAGGCATTGGGCTAGAATTCGCTTCTGTTCATTGGGCACAAAACTGTTGAAATTGGTGTACGGAACTGTCCATCTAGGCTTACGACACGCCGACCCAATTAGTACACGGTCTCGAGGTCTGGTTAGATTGAAATCTAAAAAATGAAACTCACTGTTGGATTCTTCTTCTGAGGTGAAGCGCAGTAAAGCATGCGCTGCATTAAAAACCTGAAGAATGGTTGTTAACCCATCTTGTGGCTGTACAACAACGAACATATCGGCGGTACATATGAAGACTGCGAATGGTCGACTGAAGTTGGGACTCTAATTTCCCCATAAATACGTCTGCCAGTAGTGGACCTAAAGTGGATCTCATTGCCATACTATCCGACTGTCGATACAGCTCGCCATTGAACACGAATTGAGCATTGAGGGTTCACCTCAAAACTAATTCTTTTAAGCCTGATCTATGCAATCTGAACACGCTTTCCGGTTGATCCCTGTGATCACACAAAAAGCTGATTGTCTCCACCAACGAAACACTTGCTAATGGTGAAGTTAAATCAATGGGGCCCCTGTGACGATGTCTAACATTGATATCCCTCACGAAATCCACAAAAACGAGTGTAAGACACCGTTTGAGTATAGGTTCCGTCGTATAGGCTCCAATATTTCTGCAAGCCACTTGGCAGTTGCCTGATACGGTGAATTTCACATACCAAGTATCAGTCTAAATGGACCATATCTATGAAGCTTAGGGAGTCCATATAAACGTGAGATGGCGGATTCAGTTGGTTTCATTCGGCCAAACTGATCAGGCCGAACAAATATCGTTTAAAAACATCTTGCCATCTTCGATGGAAGATAATAATGACAGATGTTTTTTGTAATTCTATGTAGACCAAACCACTGACAATGTGACCAAGAAAGACCAATTTACTCCCGCCAGTTGGCTGAACAGCACACTATACACGAACCGAATCATCCTCACTTTACACTTTAGGGATGTTCATGCCATCGTTGAATCGCACCTCTTGCGGTTCTAGACGGGTACTTTCCTACTCCCCCACTACCAGTTCCAATGGCGGAATCCTGACTCATCAGTAAGCGTTAGAAATTCCACCTGATCACCAAGTTTTGTGGTTCAACGGCCAAAGTACCAGGCTCGATGAAGCTGTACCGAGTCGAGCGAATTGTTGACTAGTTGAATCAACGGTGGTCAATAAACTGCGTGTAATCAATCGGTACGAATAAAACAAACCGTGACACTAACATTAGTTTGGTTCAATCGTTTCGAGTGATGTGCCGCCAGTGCATACGTTAAAATGTAACGAGCTTTTCGCCTTAACCGTGCCACCTTCATGTCAGGCCTGTTTACCCCAAGAACAGGAACGCACTAGCTCAGATCTCTGTCTACCCTGGAACAAACAGCTGTTCACCCCACTCCACCTATGCTTCAAGCCTTCCGGCAACTCCGTGACGAATCCTTAGATTTGAATATTATTGTTCACCTAGCGAACTAGTATGCATCAAGAGACTCTAGCTATGGATGAGATTAGAACAACAAACTAGCCAGTCTAAGATAGGTGTTCGGCAAAAGAGAGGCCACAATTGTTTAACGCATGACAGAAAGTAATCCATGTTAACGTAACAATTGGCAGAATTACCATCCACAGTAGTCAACTCAGTAACTTGTACTTTAAGTACACTCCGAAACATCATAGGTTACACGCAATTGGTCACTCGTCAAGGAACATGGAATCCTACCATCAGCAGAATCATACATAGGAGCCAACCGGAATAAAGTTTTCCAGGCAACTGTTATCATCATCATCATAAACAGCAATACATCAGTGGTTCATACTGCTGCTTAAGTGCCACACAACCACAAAAAAGGAAAACCCTGTATAGGGAGAGTGAAAAAAAGGAACGAGAACTAACTACTGAAAATAGCTACGTTTATATTCAAACATACAACACCAAGGCGCCGACACCTTGAAAACAAACAACCGAACTGTAAGTGAAAGTAGGGCGTCATCAGCAAGACAGCTTCCTTACGGCTTTCACCGTCCCCCATCATTAAGTGCACTCACTTCACAAACAACTTGGCTAAACAACGATAACATTCACGCCACTGAGCCACCTCACCTAACGCCTCAAGCCACCGACACTCTCAGCCGCGAAAGCCCCAGCACGGGAAAAAAAACCGATCTACCGTGACCAACCCCTTTGTGAACGATTTCATTTGTCTACGCCAGGTCATCATCTTCCACCTGGCACCTTACGCCAATTGGCCGCAGCGTTGGCAAACAGTGCTCGGTGTGGCAAACGACTAGCTGGCATCCTCAGTATATGGCTTAACCATCTAAGTCTGTGCAAATGTAGTGATTGAACAAAAGAACTTGTTTGACAATCAGTGCCAAATACCCGCTTCCTAACCTCCTCGTTGCTTACTCGTTGGTGCCACCCGGCTATTGAACGCAGACATCGGTGGTCACATACCTGAAGAGGATCCACGTCTTCTACCCTGAGCGGCCAAGTTTCGTTGCCGTGAAGTAATGCAGCCCTCACTATCGTCTGATATACGCGGCCGCTGAGCCCCAGAGAGATACCCCAGAGGTGTCCCAGATTGGCGAACATCGCTCTAGCCATGAAGATACGCGCCTCTATTTCATTGTCTACGCTTCCACCGCCGCTGATGCAGCTTTCCAAGAACACAAACCGATCAGTAACCTCCATGACTTCATTATCTAACATTCAATCTACGTAACCACAGCAATCTAGCAGAAGCACTTTGCATTTTCAGGATGCAAAGCGCATCCCGAAGTACTTAGCAGAACACGAAATTGCGTTTAGCGTTGCTTGTGCCACCTGAAGGTTGTCAAACAGCAGCACTTTGTCGTCAGCATAATTAATCAATCAGTCTTCCCCTCAGATAGGAGGTTCACGTCAACATCTTGTGAGTGTCGGAGATAATCCTCCATCATTTCGTCTATGACGAAAATGAACGAAAACGGTGAAAGGGAACAGCCTTGAAGTACGCCACTCCTGGTGCTGAAACTGTCATACAGTTCACCATAAGCTCTAACCTGAGATGAAGTATGGGAATAAAGCGCCGACAGAATGTTCACATAATTGGTCGGTACACCCCTGCGTTCAAGCGAATCTAACAGTGCAGATCGGTCCACCGAATCGAACGGCGATTGTTGACCGGCGGTACACATGACATTGTTCCAAAATTTGACGAGGGGCAAAAATGTGATCTATACAACCCCGCCCAGGGCAAAACTCTGACTGTTCTCCCCTAACGTTTACATCCCGAACTGCAGTGAGTCGACGAAGTACAATGGATGCCAGAACCCTAGAAACGACTGGGGTCAAACTAATCCACCTATGGTTTTCGCAAGAGCCCCTGGCTCCTTTCTTGAATATGGGAACTATTATCGTGTGAACCCAACAGGAAAAGATGGCTCCATCGTCCAAACAAGTTGAAACCATTGAATCAAGGTCCCTACTAACGTCGCCCCACTTTCTTTGAATAGTGCCGGCACGAGATCACCTGGACAAGCAGCCCTATTACGTCTGAGAGCTGAAACGCAATTGCGAACTTCAGTGTCAGTAGGTGGTTCCAAATCTGCCGACCAGGGCTCTACAACACAAGTTTGTGGCGGCAACAGGGTAGAAGCAGGAGGCCAGCCAAATTGACTCTCAAAGTATTCCGCCCAACGCTCTAACCTTCTGGACTTATTATAGGTTACTGTGCCATCTGCCTCGCTGATAGTTTCATTGACAGACGGTCGACTGGGACCAGTGGCACGACCTATCCAGCGGCAACAGTTACCTACCAATACTTCCAAACGTACAGTCCTAGTGCAGGAAATACATTCGAATGACTTGGTTTTCACGCAGACGACGACAGGATGGAATGGACTAGATAAACGAGAACATCCAAGATTGAGGGTAAGTGACGATAACCGAGCTGACCAGAATATGTGCTATTCATTTGAGTTTCCCCTGAACTTTTCGTGGTGCAGACGTGCGCACTACTGGATGAAATTTGATCATTCCTATTTTAGGATTCGGTGTGAAGCCTGCCGTCTTCCAACAACCAGTTTGTACTGTGTGAAACACTGGGTGAATAACTCACTTGAGGGTTATAACAAAACATTTGGCACAATCCTTAAAGATGATTAGTGACAATTCGTTGAGTTTGTTTGCTTTCCTGGACTTCAATCGAATGAATTCTTTAAAAAGCAATCGAGCTATCAATGGGATTTCACTGAAATCTAATGTCTGTCTAACCCATGTACCCCAGTAACACATGTTACATTACCTGCTTTCTGAATGGTCTGTGAGATTGAGTTCAGCAGCTATTAGGATCTTTGGAGTGAGTACCACTAAGGCAGCTTTTTAAGCTCGTTTGGTACTTATGCTTTACCGATGGTAAAGCCAATTTCTCAACAGCTAGTCGTTGCCGTCGGTGGAGTCGTTGCCCAGCAAAATTAGGGAAAAACGACAACGAACCAACGTGATCTAATAAGAATGAGTGTTGAATAGAATATCGTCACTCAATAACTAATAGCTATGTGGTCTATCTGAGACTAGGTCTGAGTCGGAGGAGGACGCTAAATATAGCAACGACGCGCAGGATGTCTATAGCTAGTGTTGGTTAAAAATAACTTATGCTCAGCGCACAGCTGCAACAATAGCCCGCCATTATCTGGTCGATGTGACGCTATCCCAAAACTGCTTCCTAAACGAGACTCGGCCTCAGCAAAGCGGCCGACATGTTAATGTTGGATACATTTATCACTGATGATTAACTTATCCAACGTTCGACAAATTGTCAAAGGGTAATCAAATATAGTCCCTTGAGAAGGGACCGGAGGACATGCCGCGAAAGGAGAGCGGGCAACATTCACCTGCAGGCATGACTCCCAAGCAATCATACCTCATCAGCCTCCTTAACACAGCGTCATCATTTATTTAAAGGTAAACAGTAAAATCAGAACAGTTCCAGTCAAATACAATACATAAAGTAATCCAATACGCAACTAAATTGAGGTCAGTGCGGTGACTGAGCTTAGGGCAATCATATCAGTTTATAGATAACAGGCTCCGCCTCCGAATAATCCATACGAACGTAATGTTAATAGTCTACAGAAGAAATGCTGGAAACAAGCTTGCTTGCTATGTGCTACCCTTTGTAGTCAACTCAGTATGTGGACGAAATATCCGTAGTTAAAAAGTGTAAAATCCCCAAAAAAATATTACAAAGCACAAGGAACATAATCCGGTAGGCTCGAGGACAAAATTAATATTACCGAACAGAGCTTGTAAGGCTACCGATTTCCTAGGAACTGTACATGGCTCTTCCAGCTGTAGTGAAGTTCCCTGCTAATCTTTTCGGACAAGCGTTAGTGGGGAAAGTGTCTTCAAAAGGACGGTTTATTTTCTTAAACGTAGGTCGTATAAATTCATATTGCTTGATCAAACAGTGTACTCATCGGTCCTCTTTTGTAAACTCAAAATTATCAAAGCGAAAGTATTGACTTACGTGTCGTTTCGATAGACAGTATACTGAAGTAATCCAAGCACAACACTTGGTCGTACATTTCATTTGCTTACATAAGCATTATACTAGGTTGTAAACAATTCGCCTGATTACATTGCTCATTTTCCAAGTTTAGTCAGTAGTGAGTAAAATAATAATAACAACATATAGTTTGTAAATGCATCAGAAGATCTAGTTTTGCACTTCTATGTTAATTAGACGAATATTCGGTAAAATAGAAGTAAATAAAGTAACGTTTATTGCATATGCATAGAAATGTTCTAGTTAGCTTTCTAGCTTAGATAATACTTACAGGGGACAATAGTGCTGATGGGTTTCTGTAGCGGGACAGATACAAGTATACGCTGGATGCACTAAAGTGTTCCGATGTCACGACTAGCTGAAAACTATACTTCACGTAGCACCAACTCACACAAGTTCCTAGTGTTTTCGTTTGTTGATAAAGGATAGACATGGCCAATGCCCATTCTGAAGGAGTGTTGAAGCAGTTACAGTAGTACAACATTTCATTCGCATTACTCAACTTCACAAAAATAAGACCATACAAAAAACGGCGCGCATAATTTCCCGTTTTTATTACGAACGTCACAGAAGAGGTACTGTAACAATATTCCACGCAGTATACGCCCAGACATCGCGAACATCTTAAAAACAGAGAACCTACGCGAAACGTATTGCAAAACAAAGTCTGCGAAACTAGTGACCCAAGGTTAGCACGTGTTAAACGACGATCATTACTTAAGAAGTTTCCTCGCTCACGACAGCTCCAATCAAGGTGTCATCTGATCCAGCTCAAAGGGGAGTGTGTGTAGGTGCACGAAGTATGCGACAAGATAAATTCGGAACCGAAACAAACTACCTAGGCGTTTGAATAATCTATCTTTTTCGAATCAATTGGGAAAATGTTAGTGTTCAAGAGTAGGATATACTATGCACAGGCAGTTCGCATCCGCTGTCTAAGCGGAAATACAATCGGTATACGGCAAACAGGAACAACATTGGGTAAAATTAAAAAACATCGCATGAGACAGAGAAACAACTTCAGAATGCTTGTTTCAATGACATAAAGTGAGCATAGGGAACATGCACACGGAGCTGAAAGTTACAAGAATAAAACAGTAGAGTAACAGGAAACAGTGGTCAAATGTGACAAGTCGATTTACCTGTAGTAGCCTCGCATCGATGTAACCGGTGACACGTGCTAGTGATGAGGACGAGCGATTACCCCCACACTACTCACATCACTATTCAGTAGTGGGGCGACAGTATGGAGTTTGCCATCAAAGTAGCCACAGGAAAAATACGGGAAGAAACATCACATCAACACGACAGTGCAGTATGCCATGGAATAGTTCTGGCTATGCAAAGGAGCTGACCATTAGCGTTTGTAGCAGCCGGGAACTTATAGGACGATTGTCATATGCAGACAATTGTTTTTGTTTCTTGTCCTGTTTGAACACCTAACCCGTGTTGGTTTACTAAATAAGCAGCCCTTGCGCGATCCGAGTTCTTGGCTCACAACACAACCGGAATTGGCATCGCTTTTCAGTCGATAATAACACTTGATCATAGAAATGAACAGTACCGAAGATTGATGACTACATTCAAAAACCACTTCCATACTACTCGTTTTTTGCGAATCAGGATATAAAAAAAACGGTTTTAAAAAGGTACAGAAACGCTCATGTTGTTAATGTCGATGGGTACATCCAAAGAACAGATCTGAATTTCCCAATGACGCACGACGATTTGGATCTAAAGCAGAGACCTAACAGTACGAATCACACATAGATGCGAAATCCGCGAATAGAATAACTAATCAGACTCTCCTCAGTGGTGATGTAAATTAAGAATATTGGTTTGTAAGATCAATCATACGGCACAAAGTACGGTCAAGCAGACTACAGCTAACATGAGTCGCAGCTAACAAAAACCATTACATGGAAACTTACTGTTAGTTATAGAATGAATAGTTAAATTTGCAACCTGTTATACAAGATGCAACTAAGTCAAAACGTTTGTTTCCGTAAACAATATCGAAAAAGATCCTTTTTGAATGTTGGTTTACCGTTAAGAACAACTTCGAGGTAAATCAATCTCCAGAAGAAGTGTATTCAAGTTAACGCTTACGTGTAGTCAATGTTTTCATCCAAACTGTGACACAAGTTAACGGTCGTAGGTGAGCTTTCAGGTGGGATTAAACATACAGGCTTAAAGTGATCAGCTGAGTAATGAAAAAACGCAAGCGTGCCGTCCATAGTAGAAACAGAGAAGACGTAGAGGATAGGGAGGCATGAAAATAATGGAAAACAATTTAGCGTTGCACACCTTACGAACGAAAAACGGTTTCTAATCGAACTGATCGCCCCACCAATTAGGTTACGAACAAAAAACAACGGTTGAATAAAGTATATATGTACACATTAAAACAATGTTTATACCAGCAAATTTGTCCGAGTGCGCAATATCAACAAATTTAGCCGGAACAACCACGACAACCACAACTCTGACATTCGACAACTTTGCCTTCTTCCAATTTGGCCTTCGGTACCCGACACACACAGTTAGTACCAAAATTTGTGTCCCTCGACTGAATACAACGTAGACAGCACAAGTTTTCGTAACCATGCTTTTTCCATTTAGCAATCAGGTTGCCATCCGCAATTTTCTCCTTCACACAGTAGTCGTACAATTCCTAAACAGAAATGTAGCCAAATGGCAATGCTAGACATTACCTTGGAAATAGCCTTTCTTTTGTAGTATAAATCATAAATAAATCGAGATCGCTTATGGTGGATACGAAATATGGGCCATTCAGCTTCAACTTTCCGCTTTCCTTCGTGAGGGTCTGTTTCAGCTTCTCTCATTTTTCGATTCAACTCCTCAATAGTTGGTTCGATTAGATCCCAACCTTCTGGTGGTGGTTTCTTATTTCGTCGAATGGGAGCCATTGCACATAAAGTAGAGTTCGATAACGCTATTTGTTCGAAGAAAAAAGGCACAAATTTCACCACACGGTGATACCATCGAAGGAAAAGGGTTCTTTTACATGAATCGAACACCGTTCACAAATAATTGCACTCTTCACACTCATTTAAACTTACCGGCCGGCTCCTTTCGAAAAGAGATAACAGATTCGAGTTTGCATCCGACTGAAGCTTATCAGCAGTTCATACCCCTACCTCAATTTGGACTCAAGTTCACGATCCCACAAACTAGTCTTGTTAGCTATTGCGCCATTCACTTCACAATGATCAGCCGCACTTGCTTGCGCGTTATGGTTAGGTTGCCTGATTACCACGGCATAAGGTACGCCAAATGTTATAGCAGTAAAATGCACTAATGGTGAGAATTAACAATGCCGAAATTGGAGTTTAGCGCTTCTTTCTAGAAAGGCCTTACTAAGAAGTCCGGTTATAAATTAAAGCTGAAATCACAGATGAGTAATGTCAATCAAATGTCTAACTGCATATAGCTAACCACAAAATACTACAGCAAACATGACAATTCCTATGATTCCAACTTGACTAAAAAGTCCTGATTGTGAGATCATCGAATGGCGTTGATAAAACAATCACATCTGTTCGCTTGATAGCAATAGCTTCTGATACTTTCCAGTAGTTCTGATGTATGTTCATACGACTGCCTCTCTACTTAAACACTCCTAAGCAGTCGGTGATGCAACACACAACCTTGTGAACGTAGTTGTTTTTCGTCTGACCGTCTCTTTCGGGGTGTCTGACATGGTTGTACTTAGTAGGACCGAAACCCGAGGCAGCATAACCCTCTGAACCAGTGCAAAGCGCAAACTTGAAATCATATCAAAAAACATAGAGATCCCGCCACTATATTCGGAGGACAGCAGTGCCGTAATTATAAAACCAGTCCCACAATGCACACATAATTATGCCTCACTATCTACGCAATCCTATGCAATCAACAATCCCATATGTAGCTCTAAGTGCTCAAATCTGACCGTATCTAGTTAGACAGTCTCACATAATTGCGCCTGGTGGGGTTGAAGCCCTCTGGATTAACGCAAACCTGACGACCAGTTCAGAGTAACAGAACAGAACAGATCATCTCGACCTGTGAGTACCACATATTAGCGTAATGTAAAATTAGCACGCTGTCCAAGAGCCAATGACCGAAATGGAACTTATTATTGGATCGTACACTGGGAACTGTTCGTGAAAGTGGTGAAATGCAAACAGCCGTTGAGATTTACATAGGTAAAATAATCTACAGGTTCAAGGGGATTCAGTAAACATCAGAGTCTAGAGATAGAAGGATCACTGATAAGTAGTGGCGGATTTTCATTTTCGTATAGATTGAAAACCACCCACAATTGATCGCAGCTGTCACACCTCCATAGACTTTCTTGTCAGTCCCTTTCGAACAGAAGCACTAAACTCCAGTTTCGCTCTCAGTACAGCTCGTCAGTACTGCACATTCTTGTCACGGACGGAACTAGAACTGCGGCTACACTTTCATGAGGCAACCGTGTTAACCACTGCGCCACTGACCTCACATTAGGCACGACCGACTTATCATATGTGAACGCTCGATTGTGGGTGATGTTCAATTTAGGTAGGAGGGTACAGATGGGTGGCGATTTCAGACCACCATCCAGAACATAGCATCTGACTGAAAGACAAATAAGGCTCTACATCGACTTACAAAGGAATGTGGCTTTAACTAGTCTACAATTCACTACACAGTGACTACAGTAATGACATGATTCCTTAGCTTCTTACCTCCATAAGCAAGAAGATTTTAATGCTGGAGTCAGTGACCCCAAATACGTAATCAAACATCTCGTCCAGTAACAACAAATGGATAATTGTAGAGAGTCATTAAAGAAAATGGAACGTAAAATTAACCTAAGATGCCATGAGCCCATAGTAATTAGTGGAAACGCAGAAGCTCCTGAACATTGTGCGCCTTGGCAATGCTGCGGGCGTCTGCATCTTCTCGTTGGGTTCATCCTTAGCACACAGGACAAAGACTTCTGCTGGCAGTCTTTTTGATACACACAGCAAATGGGTCGACTCCCGTCTGTTACTTTAAACAATCGTATTGGCCAGTCGAAGCAAAAACTAGTTAACAGCGGGAATCACTGTTCACTATTTAAGGGGATTAACGGATTGAGAATAAAAGTAGAAGACAGAGCTTTCGAGTGTTCTCTATCCCGAGAAAGAAGAATCACATGGACAGCCGATAAACCAGAAAGAAAAAAGCAATCCAATTCATACATACAAAAATATCAGGCAATATTTCAAAGTTTGAAAGCGCGCAGTGGGAAGAAGGTGAATGGACATTCAAATCAGCTGTGCTGAAGCCCAGTCTAAAGGTATGAATCCTCAACGCAATGATCACTGAAATGCTAAACGAAGTTTTGCAGGGGGTGGTTAACGGATACGAGGATGGGGAAAGTAAGCAACGAAACACCTCGTGTTGTTTGGAACTCCAATAATCAAACACTAAGTTCACTAAGCTAATCTTCATAGAACTTGGTTTTCATTCCAAGGAAGGTCTTGATGACCCTGAGTTGGACAGCCTCAAATACAGTTCAACTGTCCTGAAGATAGCAGTAACAGTCATAAAATGAAAGTTAACGAAGACGTTATAAAAAAGCTTGGCGAATCAAAATTTTGCCGAAAAGCCGCGTAAAAAGTGTCAAGGCCCTACTGGTTCTCTTGGCAGTAGCTTCCGTTACTCAGTGAGCCAGATGGCGAACTAGAAACGAATGTCGCCAAGTGTCTTACTACAGGAATAGACCGGAGAGTAACATTATTACGATGCTAGGCGACATTAGAGAACTGATTGTTTATCACCCTACACTTCTCAAAAGTGAGGTTAAGAAGGACAAACAAACAGAGTGACTAACTCACTTCGTGGAGGAACACTCCTGGGGAATGAACGGCCAGGGCCTGATTTTGTCACCCAACAACCTCAGAGAATGGTTTGAAGAAATTATATCGTGTACACTGGGGAAGTCATTTACTATTCTGGGAATTGGGGAAGTAGGGGTTTAACTGAACACAAGAAACCGCAGAGAGTGTATCATCTCAGTGACAGCACACACACACACACACACACACACAACGTCCAACGTTCGCAATCGAAGCACAATAAGGTCTACCTTACGACAGAGAAAAGCCACAAGTCAATGAGAAACGTGTATTAACACAACATAGACACTGAAAGAGTCAATTCACGTCGTGTTCGACCTGGTGTTTGCTGCTCGAGAGCTGCAGGAGAAGTGCCAGGAACATAATCAGCCCCTGTATGCCTTCTTTGTGGCCTTTGATTCCGTAAGCCGCGAGACATTTTGGACGGTGCTTGATAAGTTGGGGTGTCCAAACAAGTTTGTTAATATAATTGGGGTGTTGCGTGTGAGCATGAAGAGGAAGGTACAATCGTGTGGGTCGACTTCTGATGATTTTGCGATTGTCACTGGCATAAAGCAGGAAAAGAAGCGAGTGCTACCAAAGTACTTGCAAAGCAATGAGGGGAATAACTAATTAAAGGTTGACGGTCGACGGACTTGTGAATTATACTGTGAATCTATGCATTGTCAGTGAGAAAGTACAGGGGAAACAGACTGCTACTTCACACTGGGTTCGATGTCATAGCTGTGACCGAAAAATGTCCCAAACTTGATACAACTGTGAGGAGCTGCCCTCAGAAGGGCTTTTCCGTTTACAGACAAGATGTAATGGATGGTCGTGCGGGTAGAGTCCTGCTGCTGGTAAGCAACCAGTACAAGCAGTGGAAGGCTCCCTTCTCACAAAACACCAGGCAATCTCCTGCTACATCTAGGAAGGCAGCTGGAGACTGCTTATTTTTTGCGCCTATAAGGGGCCACTCGCTAGCACTGAAGAAAACTAGAACCAGTTAAATTTTCTGAATGTCGTATCTAGTGATTCGGCGAACCTGGTGGCACCTGGAGATTTCAACCTCACAGACATCTCTTGCGACGGTAAGATAGCCAGGAGGAGTACATCCGACGGAATATTCATGGATTAGTTGCACTCAAACTCTTCAAGTCAACATGTTCAGGTCCTCATCCGGTTCCGGCACGGACATACACCATATGTGTTAGGTCTGCCAGTTACTCGATGTGAGTAGGACATCGTCGACTTAAAAAGTGAGGCCCCATTCGGGATGAGTGATTACTGTGATCCGAGCCACCAAGTCCGTGCGAAGAAAATGCATTCTCTGTAACTTTGGTCGATTGTATATGACACTGTTGTCAGAACCAGCACGGAGCATGTCTTGAGGGCATGAGGGGGAAAACGCTTCCCCTCATGATAAGTGAAAAATCATCAAAGAGGGGTTTATCGAACTCATGAACTAGTTTTTCATCACCATCATCAATCATCACTATCACAGACAGCAATACATCAGTGGTTCATACTGCTGCTTAAGTGCCACACAACCACAAGGGAAAAAACTATACGAGAAGAGAGTAAAATAAGGGAGAGGGGAACAGACCTAACTACTAAAAAACAGATATGTTTATATTCAAACATACAACACCAAGGCGCCGACACCTTGAAAACAAACAACCGAACTGTAAGTGAAAGTAGGGCGTCATCAGCAAGACAGCTT
>JTDE01000172.1:5279-17181 GCA_014338405.1 Paragonimus skrjabini miyazakii | reverse complement strand
GTGTTCAATACGACAACAGTATTTCCACTTACCTGCTGACGCTAGCCTCAAAGTACTGCTGGCATCGTGTGCAATACAGCCCTTGATCGAAGAACGGCGTGAAGACGCAGTCCCAGTGGTACCACTGCGGGCAGAATTGACATTTTATCCAGTTGTCAATACTTTGATCCTCGGCCGGTGACTCACTCTGTCCACATTCACCGCAAATAGCTGAGCTCACTTCAGCCGTTAATACCGCTACCGCCACTGAATTCGGTCCCGGTTGCGGTTCATCTGCCGTCGCCGGTAATGTTGGAATGGCTCTCCGACGTTTCGGCGCAGGAGGGGCACCGAAATAGTTGAACCGTTTCGAAGTCCACTGGTGACTGCGCGGCCGGTGCCGGGGTCGAAGCAGTCGGTTCCGATGAATTCAGCTGAATTTGTTCGTCCGGTTGACTGTCCGGGAGATCCAAAGTTACCACGGAGGTAACGTTTCTGTCTCCTTGTTCGATTGAGATGAAGTAAAGCGGCAGTCGACTGTTGCCGCAATTTCGAAGAAATTCTCTAAGCTCGTCTAGCAACAGGTTGAACGTTTTGTCTTCCAGTTGTCTCCTGGCCATCACTCCAAGCTCTGTGAATGCGGCCATGCCGGATGAACGGACGAATGTTTTCCTCGGTGCTTCATAGTTCACCGTGGGAACTTTCAAAATCCCATTGAATTGTCTGGTCCAACGTGAGATTACAGGGGAGTCTTCCAGTTGACCGCCGAACGACCGTAATACATGCAGGAAGTGCATGCATGACAGTAGATACTCTACTGCAAACGGACAATCGCAATTCCAAGTCATTGGATTTATGTTGTAAGTGTTATTGTGGTCCACCGCAGCAATGGCCGTCGCGGAAGCAGCGGAAGTCCATGAATGCTTGCCGTATACCATGAGTTCCTGAGATGCCGTGTTGGTGAAAATTGTTTTCCCAGAAGAAATCGTTGTAATAACGTGGTAGCTGATACAGAAAACGAACTCGTCAAAATCTGCATCATGGCCTCATATGTGTTTGTTTCAACTGACCAGTAATTGAAAACAACCTTCTCGTAATTGTGCTTCGAAAACTATGGCTGCTGTTGTTGTGGTTGATTGCGTGTGTGAATGTTATCACAAGAATGCAGAGGTTATTTTTAATGTACTTTTTCATTTTTGTCTTTTTTTCTCTACTTCACTTCCAGTTGTTTATTTTTTATTTGTATGAAATGGATTGTATTGCTATTTTCAAGGCGATGTTTGAGGATCGCGAATTTTGCACCTTCTCACATTTTCAGGAGTGTCTTCAGAGGTACATGGATGAGGCGGGCGTTATTAACGTTCGTGGGACGAGCCGTAGGTCGAAAACTGCCTTGAAGTAAGATAAGGTAAGATGACGTGGTTTCCTGAAAACCGCGCAGGTTTTTGTTATCGTTGTACGAAGTACAAAAAGCGTAGAAGGGTATGCAGGGGTGTGTGACGTGTCGAGTGGGTTAACAGTTGTTAGTATAAACGAACCAGTTCTCGCGACACATGTTGCAGATCACGATTTCATGTGGTCCGACGAGATGCGTGTCTGGTTGTGAGCTTTTTCGAGTTGTAGCACAACCACCCTCTCAATCGTCTGCTATATGCGTCCCATCCTAAGAATCGTGGACTCACCGTCGGTGAATTGAACGAGTGCGGGAGTCTGTTCCAGTAAAATACACCAGTTGCCGACATTAATCAGTATGTAGCGGATGTTTACCGGGAGTTTATCACAGCTGTTGACGTTGGAAAAATCCACCGCAAGTTAAAGCCTGCAATGTCAAATGAGTTTGTTACGTAATATTGGTCACGGAAGGTCAAAGAACCTTGATAACGTGCTGTCGGTAATTAGTACAATCGGCGTAGTGCTCACTATGGGGATGAAGACAACAGATATACGTATGTCCGCTTCGCGCAGCAAACGCAGATTGAACTGTTCCTACGTTTCCCACATGTGGTGAATGTGGATGCCACCCACGGGACAAACATGCACAAGTATTTCTTTGCATATTTCATCATACTTTGGAAGTTGAAAGTTACATCAGTTTCTAGTGACAGACGGTATGGGACACGGCCGACCCGTGATGTACGGGTACGTTCGTAGTGAAAAGTATGCTTCACTACGTAGACTATTCGAAAATTTTCGGAAAATGATGGGCGATCACATAGCGGTGAAAACATTTGTCATAGATAAGATGGCTGCGCAGATGAGGGCAGTCCATGTAATGTTCACTTGCGACATCCTACTGTGTTACTTCGATGTATGCGATGCCGTACGTAAGTATGTGAATGAGCAAAATTCGTCCGTCATATTTGTTAAAAGAAAAACTCTTTTCGCAGTCGTTTTCTCTTCCACCGAATGGCTACGGCAGGCAATGAGGAAGAGTAAGTTGCACTGTTTACCGTAGGTTCAGGCGTGATTTATATATCGTCGACCAAACTGATAGGAAGTTTGTGAATTATTTGCTGCATAACTGGCTGTACATCAAGCCGCAGTGGGCCATCCATGTGCGAGGCGATGTTGTCCACTTTGGCAATCGAACGAATAATAGGCTGGAGAACGCGAACGGACGATTGAAGAAGAGGACGCACCCGAAAGACCTCCTAGCCGTCGCCATTCAGAAAATATGGATCCACAGTGAGTGGCTGCTACGGGAGTATGAAATACAAACAACCTATGGGTGCGACCGTCGTGAGGTTGTGGAGGTTGACTGGTACGTGAAGAACATTCTCCACAGAATAACCACGTTCGCAAGTCACCCTGTCCAAAAACATCTGAAGCGACGGACTCCAAGACTCCCTTTCGAAACAGTGTCTGAATGCAAGGTAAGCACTTCTCTAGTGACCACTTTGAACATTGCAGATTTACGTGCAACAAGATGACGGCGCTTTCGTCGTCGATAGCCTACACGGTACATGTGAATGCACATTTTACCGTCCAGTTCACCTGAGCTATGGTCAACGCTTAAGTATGCAGTATGCGTGCACACTAGTTCCTGCTCTGTCCAGTTCACTCAGTCTGTGTTCAACGCCTACGTATGTAGTATGCGTTCACACTAGTACCCGCTCTGTTCAGTTCACTTAAGCTACGATCAACGCCTAAGTATGCAGTATGCGTTCGCACTAGTAGCTGCTCCGTCAATTTCACATAAGCTATGATTAAAGCCTGCGTATGTAGTATGCGTTTACACTAGTGTTGTGATCCAAGAACGCGGATGGCACAAGGGTTGTTTATTCGACAGAGCAACACATAGGTTAACCGTTAAAACAAGACATGAAACAAAACCACTCATTTGCACGCGGTATTTGGCCCCAGACCGTCTCGGCTGCCGCAGACGTCAATACTCAGTTCTTTTAAGTTACAGGGACCATTATGGGCGATGCTGCACTCTGATTTTCCTTCCTGCATTTTTCCTGCGACTTGTACGATGTCAAAATATATGCCCCGGTCCTACTACTGAATAGCAGTGGTATGAGTAGTATATTACGATCGCTCATCTTTACACCACTAGTCCCTGCTCTGTCCAGTTCACTAAGTCTGAGCTGAACGCTTACGTTTGTAGTATGCGTTCACACTAGTACCCGCTCTGTCCAGTTCAATTAAGCTATGAGCAACGCTTTAGTATGCAGTATGCGTTCACACTTGTAGCTGCTCCGTCCAGTTCCCTCAAGGTATGATCGGCGTTTATAAGAAGAACACGAGAGAAATCAGAATGAACGTGTATTTAGACCGTTTGGGATGAGTTATAATGATCTCCTTCATTTCTGGCAAAAAATGAGATAGCATACTGGCAGTCATCAGTGAGTATTGCAGCCGGCGCAAACAACGACCAGCATTCACCGGAATCATATGCATCCATGATACGAAGATAGAAGAGTTGTAGCTTAAATGGGAACTAATGTTTTCTTCGGACAACTAACGAGCATCAAAGTTAGTCATTATCTCTCAGAAAAGTGAACATTGACTTACGTACACATGTCAAGTTACATTCAGGCATAATCAGCGAGCTATAAACAAAAAATATGCACGTTGTTAATGATGGAGTGGGACGTGTTACCCATGTTTATACTATGCCGTAGGTAGAAACAACCAGGTGACACCGTAGACCATTTTTCACCAGAAATGCTATAACGGAACCAGGCTGAACATACAATTCAGGGGGAATAATTAACCAACGACCGCCAGGGCATAGCTTTCATTAGGAATTACTGTGATATTTCGTGTACAATGCAATGCAAACGCAACGTAGTCGAATATTACAAATTCAGTTACATCTCTAAAACCACGCGAAACTGAGTGTGTCATCAAACAGGGATATGTATTCCAACACGAAAACGTCGATGGAAGCATCTTCAGAAAGCAAAATCGATTACGAAAGCCGACACGATGCTTTTGTTAAAAAAAATAACGACACATTTTTCCAAACAAAAGTGCAAAAATGAACGATTTTTAGGTATAGCTGAGTTTTCTCATTGCAACATAACTTTTATAGTCGATGAAATCTATATATTTGTCCCGTAATATGCATTTTGATATTTCATGGAAAATGTGAAAAATGTCTTTTGGCGCCCAAGTAGCCGTTTTCGACTCGTTTTGGCTTTGGAGCACTATATCGGCGAACCACACGATTGCCGTTATAAACGTCGTAAACTTTCCAGCTGAGAGTGTTCTTCAATGTCATTCTTTCTGCAGGTCACCTCGTCTTTATTCCAGCGTACACCCTAATTTCATGGAAAAGTTAACAACAGCAGTACCGACGAATAGTAAAGCATGACGAATATAACGGAAAAAACACGACTTACTTGTCCAGGTTTGTGCATTGTTCTAGGTTGAAGTAGGTTTATAGGCATTCCTCATGTTTATATTTTTATAAAAAGCTTAATATTCACTTTTCAACAACAGTTCGATTGTGAAATTATAATCACACCTTCCTGCTTGATTACGTCCAAATTCAAATAAAAGCATGTGGTTTCTCTTCTATGACATCGATTTTCATTATATTTTACCTTCAATTCTCCGAAATAACGTAGAATGCGACTGCGTTATTTTTTCATTTATCCCTATGCCATTGAACTACCGCAAATCCTCTTACTTCTTCGGAAGATTGAAACAAGGAAATCTTCAAAAAACAGAATTCTAAGATTTTAAAAACTGCAACATGTCACAAAATTTCAGCAACTTCAATAGCTACAAAATATTTCTTAGCTAAAAATTAACAGAGATACTACACGCAGCAACAAAGTCCGTTGGGTTTCGTCCACGAAGTATTCAGACATTGACCGCACCGCCTTCGGAACCAGTCGACTACTCAACTAGACATAGTCTGCCCGATTATTTATCTGCGGGTATGTCCGGCAAGTAGAGATGAGCAGTGCCTGACGGTCGTTGAGGATGTGGTCGAAGATGGCCGTTGTGCGCTTCATTGCCTGCCAGATCGGAATATGCGCGTTCAGATTATGACGCTTAACTAATCGATGCGTCGCTTCTACGAAGTTGTTCTCTCATCGGCCACACGTGGGTACCTTCGAGCTGCGACAGTTGCCCCACTTGTGCGATCTACCAATGAGCTTGGTCATCAGGTACTCATTATAGAACGAAGAATCGGCGTTTCGCATGATAGCCAGGGCTGCAGTGTACCTCCATCGGTTACGCGTGAGCATGGCTACTGTAAACCACTTGTTCACGACCATATTGGAAGTCCGACCGCGCACGTTCTTCAGGGTGTGCATTGTGCACAGACGTTGGTGGACGTGCGGAAGCTCTCGTGCAATCGCCGCCTGTATGGCTGCACTGTCGTCCATGTTCATTGTTATCGAGCAGGAATTGCCGAAAAAATATGGAAATCGCTACCGTCGTTTCGTCTGCAAGCCAACCGAAGCACGCCGGTAAACCTATTCCACTAGCATCTGCAACCACTAAAACGAACAAACCGTAACGTTCAGTAAAACTCTTATATGTGGCATCAACCTCGATAGTCTCGGGATAACGCCGACATAATTCTATTTGTTCATTACTCATGAACATAAAACGGGTCAGCCGGTCATCATTATCTACATCAAAGAAGCACTTACCGGTTGTGTTCATCTGAGTGTGCAAACGACCGAGGTAGCCAACTGTGTTGCTCTTCGCGAACAAGCGTGCACGAAGGTTGCACACATCCTTCGTTGTTGTCTTCTTATCGAAGTGATTACGGATGTACTGAGTGATGTTGAATGATACCGTGTCGTTGAGTAGCCACGGTCGAATCTCGGTGATTTCTTCTTCCGTGAGGCGGCGCCTTGAAACTTCGTACTGCGCTGCAATTACGTCACGCGAATGATTGTGTACTGTGAAGAATTTGGTGACGCGGAAGTCTCCGTTGAAGTAGGCAGGACAATCCGTTTGCCCTGTGGCCCTCTCCCGTAGAACTCAAGATGAGCGCAATACATTAAACCTACGGACTCATGCGTATACGCGCCTCTTATGATCACCAAACACAGATTTGGTTGATCGGATGCTATATGAAGAGCCGAAATGAAATTCGAAACGTTTCGATTCGGCTCCAACCGCATCCAAGTTTGGGTAGTGCCGTGGAGACAAGACACTACCAAAATGCTCTTGAAACGAGACAGACAGATCAATATTATTTGAGCTCATGCTAACAGCACGGGAGAAGGCATCCTTCCGACGTATGCCGCACATTTATCACGAAAGCGAACCAATGACGACCAGCACACTTCGGACACACATGATTAGCCGGCAGGGTGCGGAGGGTTGACGGGAAGGGGGTAGAGAGGAAACCATACCACACGAAGGGGAGTATACTACATAGGGGAAACTAACCATATTGCTGTAGAGTACATCCAATTCCCTGGCTACATACTCTGCTGCCTTCAATGCCACTGCTTCCTTTTTACCGAAGTACTTTCGCAACGACCCCCCATGTCCTCTCTCATAGGACCTTCAGAACTCTCTACCTCTATTTATGAGGCAGCTGAGATATTACGTGCTCAGTATTCATCCGTCTCCAGCAGCTCCGCTGAGACGGAACCATGCACCACGGTTTTCTGTCATGATCGTTCTTCGGATTCGTCCCCTAATCTTACCCCGGCTAACGTACGTGCCAAGTTACTCTTGCTGCGCGTTGATAAGTCTCTGAGGCTTGACGAGATACCCCACAAATGCTGAAAGAATGCACAGGTGAGCTGGCGGAACCGCTTGCTCGTTTGTTCCAACACTCATATTATACTTGTTGTGTTCCAGCCACTTGGAAGCACGGCGTCATCTCTCCCATCTACAAAAGTGTGGATCGAACGAACGCCAGTAACTTCAGACCAACTGCTCTACTACCAGCCATGTTAAAAGTGATGGAGAGCATAATAGACGATTTCGTAAGAACCTATTCACATACCCACTCACTGTTGACTCCGGAGCAGCACGGCTTCAGAAACAGTCACTCATGCACGACCAACTTACTGAGTGCCGCTGACTCGTTTGACAAAAGCTGTCGAAGATCGCCTCCCGGTTGATGTTGTGTTTTTAGACTTTACGAAAGCGTCCGATAAAGTTGATCACAGTATACTACTGGGCAAACTGGATGATATGGGCATATGCAGTGAAGTATGATTTGAGCTCAAACAATACCTATCCTGTCGGACATACACAGTTAGAGTTAATGTTGATTTATCCAAGCAATTTAACGCTACAGCTGGTATACTACAAGGCTCCATACTAGGTTCCTTATTATTTTTACTCTACGTTAACGATCTCCCAGGCGTGAGTAACTCCCCCGTTGTGATGTGCGCTGGCGATACAAAACTGTGGCGTGTCTTACGCAGCGTTGAAGACGCAGAAGACTTTCAAAGAGACCTAGCTGCCCTGCATCTATGGTCCTTGGAAAATCGACTGTCCTTCAACACGTCCAAGTCCAAGACTACGCGCATTCGTCATCAGAGCACTGGAACATATAGCATCGGTGGTGCTACCCTAGCAACTGTCCATCAGGAGAGCGACCCTGGTACCGTCGTTACATCAGACATCTGTCCTAGTGCTAACACTGTGTGAACTACAATAATTCTGGATACAAAAATAACGAGTGAAGTCATGGACTGGACTCACCAAAGATTGACAATGTTTGTGAGGCGTCCAATGACGCTGGAATGTATTCGGATTGTTCCAAGCGTAACTGAGAATGCGAAGTAACCGAGCTGAAAGTTAATCCAACAAATAAGATGTTTTGAACTGGGTAGCAACCACCGGCGTCGTAGGAAGAACCAGCAAGCGCGTGTAGCAGAGTTTATTCGAAAACGTGTTGTGTTGTTGTTTTTATACAAATCAAACAAAAGTGTACAATGTGGTATGATGCAGCAGTTACGCAATGTTAGCAAAATGAAGTACAAAATAATGAAAACTCTACAACTGTGATATTGGTAGAGAAAGCTAGCAGCAGGTTAGCTATGCTTAGTAGGATTCTTGGGAATTTCCCAGTGGACAGATACTCACGTATCTACAGCACACTGGTAAGGCCACTGCTGGAAGTCAACATTCAGGCAGGTGCGTCTTACTGGAAAAAAGACGTCACTGCTCTAGGGGCAATCCAGAGACGGGCCACTAAGCGCGTTGAGGGTCTATTTTGCTTGTCGTATGAAGGCCGTCTCCCGAAGCTGAAAGTGTTCCTTCTAGCCTATAGGCGTCTGAGGGGTGATCTTATATTAAAATACAAAATCTTATGCTCTCCGGATCACCCCAACAAAATATTTTTGCACTTGCCGGTACAGTGAGTCTCAGGAGCCATAAGTACAAGATCTCTTACCACGTAGTACCCATCTGTGCAGACGACATAGTTTTGCTGTCCGAGTCTGTTCGACATGGAACGCACTTCCAGCGACGATTGTCATGGCAACATCAGTTGATGAATTCAAAAGGCGACTAGATGACTGGATTACCCCAAGATGGCCGTTGGCAGTCGGGCACCTATAGCCCCATGTACTTTCATTAATGTAATTTCCTTCTTCTCTCGTCTTTTCCCATTTCCCCCTACCTTCTTCGTATAGTTTTCCCCTTTCCATTGTTATACAACAAAACGGTGCAACCTCCCTAGGTGCCCGACTGCTGCTAGCTGCTTCAACACTCAACACCTCACATAGTCTCACTACATCAGCAGTTCACGTGATAAGTGCGGACGGACAACAACGAAACCGAGATAGAATCTGTTGTGGAACCACAAACTCCATACTACTGAATCTTGCCGGAATATCTCGAGGCAGAGATACTATACAAGTTTTATACTTCCAACTTCACAAAAAACCAGTGAAACCAGTGAACTCGAAATTGTCCGTGGCCAAAGTCCTCGTTCCGGACTATCCAGAAGCAGGTCAATAGCAAGTCGAAGATTTTTCTGGATCTGCAAAAAACCCGTAAAACCCGTGAACTGAATTGACTTCGGATTGCACCTGTATGATCAAGCGAACCGAAGACAAACGGTTGAGAATAATACAGTGAGTAGACGTAGAGTATATTGTTGACTTGCGAGATCAACGCGAGAATAAACGAATACAAATGCGAAGCGATAACGGAGCGGAGCGACAAGCTTGCACGTAATCACTTGCGCGAGTAAGTCGAAATTTGGTTCAAATTTCCTCATTGTCATTGTCTTTTCATATTTTTGTTCTATTGGTGCTATGTGCATCATAAACATACATACGATTACTGTTATTCGTTGTCGAATAACATACCAATTTCGTTACGTATCAAATTATCTGGTTAATAATACTTATATCTGTTTTATATTGTACCGTTTAACGCATCTATTTGGCCGATTTTCTGTGCAGATATCTGCTCGGTTCCACTATTTCCTAGCTTAACGTTCTACTCTTTTCGACTACCGTTTATATAACGCTAATACATCAGCTTTTCTTCACAACGACACGCACGAGATCCAGCAGCATCAGTGGATCGGAAGTATCGAGTGCCCGTGGTCGTTTCGTTTTCGCAAGACTGTCCAAAACGGTATGCAGTGTCAGACATGCCTACAGTGGTACCACATCAAGTGTACGGGCCTCAAGGAGGACCAGTACACTCTGCTGGCTTCGTCAAAAACGCCGTTTATCTGCATGAGCTGTCTATTTCGTAAAGGCTGCACTTCCTCCGAGGCTGTATTCGTTCCGCTACCCGCAACCGCCAGTGAGCAGAGATGTGACACGCTAAAATGTAGTTGCAAGACGTCTAAAAACGCCAATGCAGTGCACATGGTCACAGTTGAAAAACCTCTGATAGAAACAGAGACGGCTATATCTGGCATGAAGTTAAAGGTGAACTCACTGAACGAGTATATTGCACTCGCCCTTCCGGGTGTGGCCGTTGCTCGTAAGGCAGTGGCTTTGTCCACAGCACAAATTGAGGAGGCCGCGACAAATCTGAGGGACAAGGCACTCCGGGAGAGGAGGCCTGTTTTGTGGGGACGATTCCCAACCACACTCACTCCAGGTGAACAAGCAAGAGCGGTGTTAAACACCGCATTCCCTCCAGAACTAACAACCTCAGTTTTGGCCGGCAGACTTCGTTCAAAAGCTACCAAGAAGTCACTTGGACTTCTTGTGACGTTACCCGCAAAGGTCAGTACGGGGGAAGTACTGGACAAGACGGTTCCGTTAAAAAAAGTTATGCTAGTTTAAAAGGAGTCTCACTGGATCGCTCATTGCGGGAGCAGTAGAAGCGCTCCCAGCTTGACAAAACAAGGTCACGCATCAAGGCTGACACAAAACTTCAAGCCAACTTAAAGGTCCTTATTCCTATTCTTAAGAAGGGACCATCGTCTGCGAATGGATCAACCCGTGTGCCCACACCCTCACCAAAGACGACTGCCCAAATCTCCTTGGATGGGCAATCATCTTTGGGGCTGCACGGGTCTGCACCAGTAGCCTCCAAAGAGGTCACAGAGCAGCAGTCCCGCTCTAAATCCCCAACCATCAGACTTCCGAAAAGGTCTACCCAAACTTGCTTTGTTCCTAAACTTTACAGCCCAATAAGTCTCCTTGGATCACCTCCAGTTTCTAGAAAGACTCACACGGCTCATTCCAGCCGCTTTCCCATCTGCCGGGTCACGGTCATTTCTTCCTAGGTTCCCTTCTAACCAGAAACCACACCCAAATTTTCGGGGCTACAAAACAGCAGACCACCCTCCAGTATTTCAAAATATGAAGGCGGTCCACAAGCCATCAAACCTGAGCAACCAGAAACGGAAGAAGCGTCTCACAGAAACGCTCACATATGCTCAGGCGATGAATAAACGGCCACAACCCTCAAAGGGGCTCAGGTTACTCTGACGCCGTCTACACACTCCCCCTCGCTACTAGGACTGCCTTCTTAAGCTCTTCCTCGCGCTCTTCAGTTTCTTTCTGCACCCAGTCAGATGGGGAGGTAGCCCTCAGGTGCGTGTACACTAACTGTCTGAGTCTGTCAAGCAAACTACCTGAAATCAGACAGCTGGTGCACGATACTTGTCCACATATTCTTGCTTTAACGGAAACCTGGCTTTCCGCAGACATCAGTGATAACGAACTGCATGTTCCTGGATACTCACTATACCGAACAGACTCTTCCCGTGGACGCATAGGAGGCTGTGCTAACTTTCTAAGTCAGAAGTTGACAGTATCAACTGTCATAGAAGAAGTCTCCTCCCCAGAGAAGTGTGACGGACTCTGGTTAAAACTCCAGCTTCGTAGTCGTGGCACGCTCCTCGACAGTGTTATTTATCGATCGCCGTCGTGCGGCGCATCTGAAGACGAAGCCACTCTTGCCGCCCAAGAATATCTCTCGTACACACAGCGTTTCCTCCATCTTCTCATTATGGGTGACTTCAATGAACCCAAACTCAACTAAGTAGCTGCATCTCATA
>JTDE01000171.1:299336-349471 GCA_014338405.1 Paragonimus skrjabini miyazakii | reverse complement strand
TCCAGGTTCTTCAAGAACCTGAAGTTGCATCTCTTCATGGACGCTTTTAAACGTATCGCCACAGTCTGCGGTTTGTATGCAGATAATTTTTACTTTCTCAGCGGGCTACGAAGAACTTGGTCGCACTAGAAAAGCGATAGCAACCAAAGTTGAGGATGAAAAATGATTGACGAAATGACAGAAGTCTGTGTTGTTCACCTGAACTCCCATTCGAACGATAATTAATCTTTTGGAAGTTTTCAAAGCCACTGACGTCCAAGACATCGGACAAAATTTGTCAGTTCCATTGCCGTGAATCAATGTGAGGTAAGCTGTTTTCCGACGGTCAGCAATTTTACACTGAAGGAAACATTGAGTGAAGAACTCAACCGTTGGTTAGCATACAAATTCAGCACATTACTTAGTGATGATGAGTGGTGAGCCGTAAGGCTCGCTCAGTTTGATGAACTTCATTGAGGTAGGTTTTTCGAAAACGAATGATCTTCTAATGGGAGTGGAGTAATAAGTCAAAAAAGGAAGCCAATATAGTTGAAAAAGAATCGTTCGATGTCCTGTTAAAATTACAACTGAATGCGCATATCAGAATTAAGTTTCCTAGCAGAAGAATTTAATGCAATCAGCCTTTTTATGATCTGCCAATTCTCGCAGCAGTTTTTCACTGGTATGAAGCAATTTAAATTCATCGCCACAAAAGTGAGGTATTTTCCAACACGGGTTCAATAGCTGATCTGTTAACCTTCTTTGGCGAACTTCTAGGCTACTTACCTTTCTGACATGTTGTGTTTGACACTTCAAGTTGGTTCACAAATACATCTCAAATTACGAGGTGGCCTGGAAAATTAGCTGTGCCTACTTATTCGCTACTGGACACATTACCGGACAAAACGCCTGACAGCGTCAGCGACTCCAACTGTGTTTGTTTCTCTAGTGCCTGGACACACAGCACTTTCCCACATAAAAGATTGTCTACCTGTAGACTGACATGACGTTTGCTCATGAACGCTGATACTAGAAGGTATCATGTTTATGTGTGCAGCCCAAAGCACTGCATCTAGCCAAAAGACAACTAAACATCGTACAAGCATCGGTATGCAGCCCTCATGCACTGACATATTCTTTCATACACTGCCTAACCGCTATCGTGGGCCATCATTATTTCTGATGAATCTATTGCGATGAATTCTCACAAAATGCGGTATGTTTGCACTACTGTTCACGCATTGAAAATTAATGGACAAATTAGTAAATATCGTATCATGAAACGTAACTGCACCGCAATTGGAAAAACATCAGAGAATGCGCACTGAAGACGTTTCTTATTCTTCTTTTCTGCGCTCTTGACGTCTGTATCGATCTACAAACTCTACTGATTTAGCAATACAATCCCTCGAATGAAACACTCTCCTTTAGTTATATTTGCACCTAAGAGTTATTTTACTGTAACTATAGGCTGCTATACATGTGCTGATAAGAATGGTTGTCATGAACAGAACCGTCGACCAATCCCAGTATTGGATTCACGGGAATGCACAGATTACTAGACGGTATTCTACTGAATGATCAAGTTAGTTTTTCACAATATAAACGATTTTTGATAATCGAATTTTGACTTTTTTTTTACAGGACTCTATTGTGTTTTCTTTAGGGATTATAAAAATGACTTCCATTGTTGTAATTAACTAGGATGTCGTTGTTTTTAACTTCATGTGGAATTACCAAAACGATATTGAGTAAGAAAATCGTGTAATTTCCGGACGATTGAACAAAAATGTTAGAATAATCTGATGGGTTGTTAGAATAGGAAAAATAATTTAGATTGCTATTTTGAATAATTTGAGGGCTCATAAGAAACTCAAACGTGTACATTTACACCTCAGTATATGACCGTACGGTTAACGGCTTCTGAAGATGATAGATTAATTTCAAAGTTTCAGGACCGCACATACTAATTAGGTTTTCAAATCGGTGAGGCTGTTCGATGCAAGAGGTTATTACGACTATCACGTGAGCCAGACGGAGGGAATTGAATAATGTCTCTACAGATCTAACATTTTTATTCAGTAAAATCTGGTGTAGTGATCTGGTGGCCGTGATGCATAGATACACAATATAATAATCACGAAAACTGCTTCCGGTTGTAAAGTATATATATATATATCAGGGAAAATTTAAGAAAAGTATTGGTTTGGTGCGTTGTGAGTAATCAATAATTGCGGGTTGTTACTGAAGCAACCTATCATATTTAAATCGACACGCGTTTGAGGCCATACACAGACAGGCTCAGTGTGCAAATATCGTGTGCTGTGTACTTACATACTCGCCTTCCTATATATGTGGGTAGGTGGGCATTTATATGCAGCTAATCTGATATATCATAAAGCATATAGTTGGAGCGAACCGAAGTACTGCCCAAACGGTTTAGGTTAGTATCACTGAAAAGCGGAGGAATACGAATCGAATTGCACTTAAGCCTTAGCTTTTAATTAGGTGAAACATGAAAGACAGTTTGAAGGTGCAACATCACTTGCACGCAGCTATTGGCGTGCAACACCTGGACGTTGTCATAAACAGATGTTACGAACTAATACAAACGTAGAAGCAAATCTCCGTGGAATAAGAAACCGAAACACGTTATTCGTAGTCTGGGTAACAGACTGATAAATTTACGTCCCTCAAATCCAGCCACGAATGATATTTGTAAACATGGGACTGATAAAGAGGTCAAGCTTTATGATATCCATATTTTTATATAACTTTCATATCAATGTGGTATTCTTAGACAGCCGTTTTGGGAAGAATTACACAGCTAGAGTTTTGGCCTCCTCGGGGCTCATTAGTAGTGCGTAATCTTACCACGACTGAGACTTGGACTACGGCTTGTGTTCGTACGAGGCAGTCGTTCCACTTAATCCTAGACAGAGAATATCAGGTACCGTACTAACTGAGTAGTCGGCCAGGTACATTTGTGAACAGTGTTCATTTTATTCAATGTTCCTGACGAAAGACACGCTACCTATTGTGTTACCTTGAATCTTGATCATGGAGCTATGGGTTGGAATAAGCAGAACACCTACATTGTTTTCTCTCGAACAGATCAGGTAGCATGATCACTACTCATAAGTAATTGTGATCATGCTTAGGTAGAGTACACTGTTCATGACGACTGCGTGCTCAATGACAAATGGTCATGACAAGTCCCTCCTGAAAGCTTGGCCAGATTTCGTAGTGGTATAGAAATTTGCAATCAGCTGTAAATGGCGCCTAAATCCTTCAACTGACTTCCTGGCTGCTCATTTGCGATGAAGAATGATGTTGGATTGGCCAGCAGTATAATCACTATGTAAAAAATTTTTATTGAATAGTTCATTGGATGGACATAACTCTCACCTTGCCCTTGATAAATAAGTTTGCAAAGGTTGCAACCTATCTTCACAAACTTTATCAGGTTATACATTTCCTCATGGCTTTTAGGTGTGACAACCAAAGCAGACAGTTTGGGTGCAGAAAATTCATCATCCCCATCATCATAGCAGCCATGAGCCCGACCAGAAGGTACTGTGGCTTGAGCTGCCCCTCACCTCTATAGTGACATAGATTACCCTAGAAGAAAACGCTCCTAGAAAATTATTAAAAGAAGACTAAGCGGAAGAATTAGAAATGGTATGGATACAGGTACACCATTGTCTGCGACACATCGCCATCTCGGATAGTGTCTCGAACCAGCGGTTTGAGTGATCACGAGGACCCCATCCAGGCAGGTGACACCTACCCACTTTGCCCAATGAAGCAGTCAGGGTTTACGTATTTCGTGACCACGTTGTTGCTCGACCACCACGCGGTTTTACACAACTGTTGGTGGCCTTAGCATATAATGCCCAGTACGGTAAACGATTAGATGACATACGGAGTACGTGACCCAACCATCGCAAGCTGTGTACCGTGATTAGTTGACCAACTGATCGCGCATCCCTAGCGTTCCAGAATACGCGCCGGTGAACTGCCACATTGCCCACGTGGTTAGTCCACTTAACATGGGCTATGTGGCAAAGAGAACGATGATCAAACACAGTAAGCTTGTTGATATCTTCTTTGCGAATAGGCCATGTTTCCGAACCATAAAGCAAAATAGAACGCATACAGGCAATTGGTGAATACTTTATCCCCTAAAACTGAACGGCTTCAAAATCATGCACTCTGAACCTTCAAAACAAGCTGGTTATTAGAAACGGAAAGCAATGGAGAGAGAAGGTTCAAAAATACCCTCCTCCGACAAGTTGTTTTAACGTGGGTGCACTCTACTTGTCTGTTGCTCACAGTCGATTTGTTACGACAGCATGGATGAAAATACGAAACTTCGCTAGTCATGCACAAGCCATCGTTTGATATCTAACACTCGGAAAACTGACTACATGTAGCCAGTTCAATTTATCTCACTTATTGCTTTCAAGAGGCGCATACAGGACCGGCGACTTGGCGGAAGTAGAGTCTGTTCTTTGCGCAAACTCTGCTTGTTGAGATCTCCGTTTGGTTTTGATTACATACAAAACAAACCGTTTGGGCGTAATAGTTAACAAAATTTAACTTCGTCTTCAGTGTTTAAATTATTCACAACTTCCGAACTGGAAAAGGGTGTTTCAGTATTTGTGGTGGAAAATGCACAGTAGAGGCTAACGCGCTCCAAGCAACTGATTTTGGCCCATATTTGATTAACAGCAGATTCATCAATTCAGTCAAACTAATTTGCAGCAACATCATTTTGAAGATGAATGATGGTGTTGATAGATATGAACACAAATCGCTTGAGCAAATTCCATGGGAACAGTTTAGCTCGTGAATCGTTTGGAGGGATCGCACACAATGCGGAGACTGACAGATATGCGTGCCAAGATGACAAATTCCTGCACTCCAAACTTCGTTACACAGCCAGCAGAACAGTCCACACAAAGCCCCCAATTACGTGCGGTTCCGTCGGTGCTTTCAGTTCAACCATAGCTCCAAACATACACCTAGTGCTCTCATCTGAATCATCTGGTTTGCCACATCGGGTATTTGTACTGTGCAACCCATTTATGAAGGACGGCTCACATGAGAATAATGACGGGTGTAAACATAACAGGATGCTTAATATTTTAAAGACAATAACAATGAAAAAAGTTACGTGACCAGTAAGAAAGAAAACAGAATTCCAAGCCAGTGTTCACGTTAAAAACTCAATTATGTGACTGGAGGAAGTTGTCAAAGTACTAGGGGTGATGGAAAGAGAAACGTTCTGTAAACAATTTGCCGAATCCAACACGTCCTAGATCTACGACAAACTGTTTGAATGAAGTCGGATTTGAACACAATTCTCAACATCCGATATGCAAACAACTGTGTACTAATCGATAGACGAAAAAGATTTGGGAAATTAATGCCATTTCGATCGATTTGCTTCAACTAAGCTACTAATAGTCTATTAAAGGATAGACCTCATGGTCTATTTGGTTATACTAACGCCACTAGTGTGAGAATACTAATTCAGGTTTGATATAATACTCCACGGTAGTACCAAAGCGATCGTTTATGCCCAGTCGTTCGAAATTTATTAACATGTTTCATGTACGCGCGCAACTAAGCATTTCATTTATTTAGTGGTAACTATAAAATATAATTTACTGATAACGATGTTTGTCAAGAACACGAAGGTTTATTTTAAACTTCACATGAAATCTTTATGTACGTGTAATAATCTGGGTAATACTTGTATGGAGACGCAATTGGGCTTTCTCCATTCTCAATGAAAATGTGATTGGCTCTCACCTGTACTAAAAGTTATGAGAAGCAAAACCAGATAGCATTTTTGAAACATTCGTAATTATTTTCAGTGATGCAGTGATGTTAGTTGTCCACAATGCTACTTTCAAGTAGTTTTCTACAGTGCACATTAAATACTGCCAAGCTGGCGTTATTATCACTTTGAAATCCGAAATGTATGCATATTCACACTTAGTTAATCTGCTGTGCAGGTTGAGTGGAGTAAAGTCGGCGCAGAAACATGTGACTGCATTTTTCCACATCACGTTTTATCATAACCCTTGGATTTTCTTGTGATTCAGGAATTTTCAACAGATGGGTACCGGTATCACTCTTTCTAAAACTGTGTTTGATGTGTACTTGAGGATATCTACGTATATTATAACATTACCCGTTTTTAAACATTAAGTGGTCATAAAATAGTAACGATGATCACAGAAACAACTTTACAAGACTGCATAAGCCATTCGTACAATTGCAGTCTTAGCTACGAAAATTCTTGATTGCATACAGAAATAATAAAAGTGTAAAAACTGGTCAATACTGTGACGCCAACCTCCGTGAAAATGATGCGAATTCTCGGATATAGCATAAAGGAAGCATGTATTGAATAGTTATTGTAGGCTGATACATTTAACCAAAACAAGCTACATTCTACTTTTCAATTTGAACATCACCCACAACTGATCGCAGCTGTCGCATCCCCATAGACTTTCCGGTCAGCTCCTGTCGAAAAGAAGCACTAGACTCGAGTTTCGCTCTCATTAGAGCTCGTCAGTAGTGCATATCATCGCCACTGCCGGGACTTGAACCACGGACATGCTGTTCATGAGGCAACCGTGTTTATCACAACGTCATTGACCCTACATTAGGCACGACCGTATTATCAAATGTGAACACTCAACCACTTTCGCTTGTGAGTAATGATCCGGTTGCCCGATCGCCTCGATAGGAGACACGGTTATTGTCTGTTAACTCCAATCGATGATCCCTCGACTAGAACTTCTCTCCAAGTTGAAATCACAGAAATCATTGACTTGTTGAACGGTATTTGATTACTGATGAGTAGTAGGGGATTTTGGTCAACGGTACAATGGTCAAACAACTGGGTTGCTCAATGTAATGTTGCGGAAGTTAGCAGCGAACTGGTCAGTCAAAACGCAAAAACGCCTGCTGCCCAACAGCAATCGTAAATACTGTTGTTCCTTTATAAAAAAAATGGACGCTGTTTCTCCAGTGAAGAGTGTCGTTCAGGCTACTGCTATTCTGGTTTTGTCGATTAGGTATTCCAGAATGCGACATGGTGTAAGATATGGGACTGGAACCCAAGTCCACAGAGTGGATAGTGACTTGAACGCATGGTGGATCACGGTTACCTGTAAAAAGAAAACAACGGACTGAATGTTCCTCCAAGCTGACGACCGCCACGCTAGCATGACATCTATTGTTAATTAACATAGACGTATCTAAATTGCCAGCAGTATCGTGTTTCGGATCAGATTACCTAATTCTCGGGTACGGACACACTTTACTCAATGAATACAGTCTCGAAAACGATAAAGTAGCGAACAAGACTTGTTTTCTGTGTTTGATCATCAGACTAATAACAGCACAATAAATATGAAAACAGTAACTGGAGTGAGTCAGAAATTGGTCAATATAGGTTATGGACAGCGTGTTTGTTATCAGTTACGCAATCACTGTTCCAGGTCGTGGGTTTGAGTGATTGTGGGCCAGGGGAGATTAAGTGTCCGCACGAACTACTTCTGAACACAGAGGTCATGGTTGCGTAATCGGATACTAATGGCCTCGGCAACGGTCAACATTCAGAATCTCACCACTTTTGATCGATTCCTTGGCACTCGGCAGACAGTCTGAAAAGCGACCTTCTTACTGACAGAATGATTAGATTCAGTCAAATGAGTAACAATCGCGCTTGAAACCGTTTTAACCACACCACTATTCAACCACGCAGGATGTAGTACGACAAATGTATGATTCTCTACACGAGAAAACAAATGAGTACACACAACAGCTGGTTGTAGAACATGGAAGTTTGTCTTTGAGTTGTGACATAATAATGGGCATTGAACAGAAACTCACGCACAGTTGAGCGGCAAGGTAGGTTGTTTCGACTGTCTTTTTGAGCTTTTTCGAGATGACTTCGGCCATGGGATCATCGCTGAAAGGAAGACTGATAAACGCAAGTTTCTCGTTCATTCATTCATTCGCCTGCATCGCCTTTAGAATGAACGACATTGGGTAGCCATTCTGCATAAACACTTCTTGTAGAAAGTCTAGCTTAGCCTGCAAAGTGTCAGGGGTGCAGATGTTTAACACTCAACCCGTCAGACATCGTATGAGGTTTCGCTTTTGATTTAGCGGAACGAAACTGTCAAAGTGAATGTATTGGCCACTCCAAGTTTGTTTTCTGTACACATTCCTTCGGATTGAACCATCCGCTCTTCTTACTACGCCAACATCTAAAAAAATTATCTGACCATTGTTGTCTGACTCCTGGGTGAATTAAATACTGCTATGAGCTGCGTTAAAAGTTGCCATAACTCTGTTCATGTTCGAATTCTCGTTGACGACGCAAAAAATGTCATCAACATGGCGTTTGTAAAATGTAAACTGTTCATTGACCGCACTCAATTGGTCCGTCTCCAGTTTGCTCATGAAAACGTCAGCAAACAGGGGATCTATAGGCCAGCCCATTACCACTCCATCTCTCTGTCGGTAGATTGCACTGTTGAACAGAAACTGAAAGTTACTCGTACAAAAATGGTGAGATTCCAAATGTTGACCGTTGCCGGGACCATTAGTATCCGATTACGCAACCATGACCTCTGTGCTCAGAAGAAGTTCGTGCGGACACTTAATCTCCCCTGACCCACAATCAATGAAGCCTACCACTTGGAACATTGATTGCGTAACTGATAACAAACACGCTGTCCATAACCTATATTGACCATTTCTCTGACCCACCCCAGTTACTGTTTTCATGTTTATTATGTTGTAATTAGCCTGATGATCAAACACAGAAACACAAGTCTTGTTCGCTACTTTGTCGTTGGGTATTTTTGAGCGATTATAGATTAACAGGTAGACGTAGTTCCCCGTTTGACTTCCTTATTCTATTAGCTACACCAGCCCATTGTTCTCTACGTCTGTGACCATTAGTTCGACCAGTAGGATCAAATGGGTGGAACCATTCAACCCCTTCGATCTACCCAGTTGGGCCAATATGCTACCGCACATGTGCTTCCGAATGACCAGGTGCTTGAGACGATCCAAATCAGGTGTGCCTAATTTCCAATTTCCAAATAGTTTCTGAGTCAGCGTCTGAACGAGCTGGTGCAGGTCAACAACTGTTTGGTAAGTGTCTCTGAAGCGTCATAATATTTTTATGAACCCTGTAAGAATATACAATACTCTGTCGATTCCCTTGCTCTGCGACGACTATAATAAATCACACATAGAAGCTTTAGGTTGTTAACATTCTATCTGGTACTACAAGGTTTTTATAAATTTTGTCTCCCTTCGGATGCATTTACTTCTGTACAAGATATCTATGTAGTTTCGAGAATCGTTAGCATTGTAACTACCATCAGTTGTACTAGGACATCTAGGAACGCGAGAATTAGAAAAAGTCAAACTTTTGGGATGAATGGAGTTACGTGCATTTCTGTATGACAAACTTTCTGATTTTTCAGATGTCTGGGTTAAGACAGCGACATAGAGAAGCCTCACACTTTCATATAGCACCTGCAATTTTATCTGTGACGAACGGCCCTCAGAAATTTAGAATGCGGGATACCATTCGTCAATCCGGCGCGAGAGGCAGGCCGTCTGCCGATCAACATTATCTGCAGATAAAACAGATTTTTCAATATAGACACTCTTATACTCTCTTCCTGTTAGAGGGTGTAGACGTTTGAACGCCTCTAACGAAACTCAATTCTGTAGTCGCTTTCAAGCCTGGTTATTCAAGTGCTTCGAAATAATCCACACTCGGTAACACACTCCGTAATTTCAGTAGCACTTATTTGGATGGTTGAGTTAATAAGCTTATCTTGTGAGTCCTAGCAAACATCAGAAGAACGATATATAAGATTAGAGTTCGTACGACATTGGTGACGAAACTTGAAATAAAACTTCTCTCTCACCTTGACTGTAAATCAGTCACCTAATCATGTCCCCCAGCATAGGAGGAGTTCGAAGAGGAACAATCAAAAACGAACTTATAAAATGTCCACCAATCAACGGAAAGTGAACTCGCAAACCATCAGCTATTGACGAAGATGAACGCATCTCAATCAGTACAAGACAAGAAAGCCCTAGAGAGTAGATAATGATAATTACAAGAAGAGCAAAACGGATATATTCTCTGCTTGCAATCACAGTACAACGTACATCATAATTGTCTACTGTACACAGCAAAAGCAGAATAAAATTAACTTTATCACCGAATTTGTACCGGCAAATTTAACACGCTTCAATGAATTCATTGTATAATATCTCAATCAAAATTGAACAGCCAAAGTGTCAAATGCACATCTTCAAATCGGATGGATACTGGTAGGTGATCTGTAATAATACTTTCGGCCGGTAGCTACGGCTGTTTTAAAGCTGGTTGGCATATACGTGTAACCGGCAATGTTGAACAATAACGGGGTTTCGATCGCAAAACTGACTACCAACATAAAATTCAATTTTTAAAAATGAGAATATCCCTTTAATCGCTCGTTTCTGATCAGCAGAAGGTGGCTTGCTATCAAGAAACAACATACTTCCCAATCTTCGTGTATGTTGTTCAGGTTCACTCTCTGGTGTACACAGTTAGTTTAGAACTGATGAAATGCTGTTGACTGTACTGGTGGGAGCTACCTATGAGTTTCGCGGTCATGCAAATGGTACACGTCTGTGCGTGTTTTTACTAACGGAGAGGTTACTGCGCTCAGAAGATAAAGCTGTACGTTTCCGAGGACTTATTCAAGTCCAGCAAATGTTGGAAAGTCACCGGTGGTTCATCTAATAAATTTACACATTTTTCTAAATAATCGGGGACAGCAACGGAACATACATGACAGCAACATTCCTGTTAGTAACCAATATTTCTTAGATGGCTTGATGCTTAGTACATCTGTAGTCGTTCCGGATAAGAATACATATGCAATTACATTCTGTTCACCTAAATTAATGGCCGATATTTCGCTATGAGTTTATTCTTAAAGCGTGAGAGAAATCATGTTCTTATTCGAATCGATTCCCTTTCACCATCCACATTTTGCTATTATCTAACCGAACTTTGGTCTACCCAAACTATCTGGCCCTGTTTTGTTTGATACCAGTTTTAATCCGTGCGTTTTGGAACGTGCAGATATTTGTTGCGGGGATTCCGATATGTACATTCTTGCCAGGCTGAGGGCACTTAAGTGTAGTGTCGTTTGCAACCGATTTGACGGTCTCCTCTCCGATAGTTTGGCAGAGATTAGCCACAGTGAGTTCAGTCACGAAGTAACGTCCGTCACGTGAACTTACTGGGGCGTGTGGCATCAACCGCTTTCCAATCACTTAAACATCTGCGTTCGAATCGCTGCACACACAAAATCCCTACTGTTTGGCGTTAGTTAGTTATTTCCAGTATGTTCACTGTGTTGTTTCGTCTACCGAGATGCAGAAAGCATTTTATTGACTTGTATTATTTTCGGTAGCTTCAAAAGTGCGCTTAATGTCCAGAAGACGTTTTTGATAAATCTAATTAGAACTGTCATCTACCAAATAACCCCCAAAGCTATCTGGAAGACATTATTCCGCAACCCAGGTGCTAATGGAATCAGTATGAAGGGGAACTGCATTAATACTAAGCAGTTTGGCAGATTTAAGATTTGAGATGAAAGCCAGTCTTGAAAAGTCAATGCATGTTGTTTCTGTCAGTGGTTCGAATTCAGCCAAATCCCTGACTTTTCACGATTGGGTGTCATCTAAAACAGGGGATTGTTAGTCCTTTGTGATTACTTTGGACTCAGGGGGGCGGTTAGTGACCAACTTGCGCAGTTTAAAAAAATCACCCTAGCAGGACACCACTAACAGAATGATCACCGGCCCAACTCCTCCGTAAGTGAACGCACCACTCTAGTTTGCTAAAATACTCCAGGATAAAATGTTGAAATACGGTGGGCTTATTCCTAAAATATTCAGCGAGTAAAATAGATAACACGCTATTTCTTTGACATTCGTTGAATATGAAGTATTACTTGATTTCAGCTATGTTGATGCGGTGTGCATTTTGAGTTTCATGCCCGTTTCTGCTATCGATCAGCTAATCGGTCTGTTAAAAGAAATAGAGATAGTGAGCCTCCGAAATCTACACCAGGTCAGAAGAGATATGGAGATTCTCTCGGCCATAGTCCAGAACAACATCACAAAGTTATCACTGTTGCATGTCTACTACGAGTTCACTACCCTTCAGTGGGTTGTAATTTGCCACGTCGTCTTCAAGACATTTTGAGCAAATCACAAATTAGAACGATCAGTTATCCCCTCACATGGGACCGCAGTTTATCGGTTCCCTACTTTATACACTGTCTCTTAAGGCTGACCACGTTGTCATCAAAATTGTTGCATGATCAAAAATAGTCATTTTCATGAGCGTTTGTGAACTCCATTGTCCACCAGAAAGTACAGTATGTAAGCATTAGTCAAACAGCTCAGTCTTTGCACACATTTGAGGGAGTCAATCAAGCACTTTTGAGGTTTTTGTCCTTGTGAGAATTTTGATGGAACTGGCTATCCAAGTATGACTCCCAGCAAGAATGAACAGGCTGTTGCTAGAAACCAAAAATCTAATATCTGTCGATCGAAATTGTCCGAAATTGTGAAACGCGATGGACTGTACCATACTCATTACGAAACCTAATGCGAAAGTAGTTATTAGAAGTAACAGAACAAATGTTATTTTAAAACCGTGAATTCACGGTTAACGTACTTTTCGCACCGGGAATGTTGAATGTATGCATTTATTATTTCATGCAAATGACTGATTCTGTTGGCTTCTAGTTTAGAGCAGATATCACCTGCTTCGGGTTGGTAAATAAATATCTGTTACACTGATGGAATTATTAGTGAGTTCTTTGCCATTGTACAGCCTACCTCGGATCACTTCGACTGTGCTTGACTGATATCGATCGCAGATGCAAATGACCAAATTTTGTACTTCTGTTAAGCATTGTCATAATAAACAACCTGAACAGGCAGAGTTGGTATAACGTGTTAACGTTATTTAGAGCGGTTGAAACCACAAATCTACAAGTTCAGACGTGGAAAAACACCTATCGTTAGGTGTTAACATTTCGTTTACTGGTTTCAATTACGAACAAGTATATAAGACATGCGGATAGCGACAAACATAGAAACGGTCAGCGACTGGGTTTACATGAAACACGGACTGTTATCAATTCCAAGGCAGACAAACAGTGTGAGTTAACAGTTTATGCATACACAGTACCGAACGGCGAGTAGTGATTACTATTTTCTCGTTGACTGCATGTCATTTAGGATTCCGGTTGAACAATAATGCGTGAAATTGGTTGACACCGTCAACAATTGACTTGTTTCCATGATGTGCTTTGCAATAGATGACGGTTGAATATCGACTCACTCGTTCTGTTATCACTGTCTGTTGCGTCGTCGCGCGCACCAACTACTTAGGCGTAGATATTTGATGACAGTCGTTGTTTCATCTAATCACTGACCGTTTCTATGGTTGTTGCTACCCGCGTGTTTTGTATATTCTAATGTTTTAAGTTCGTGACTAAGGACAGCAAACGAAATGCTAACATCTCGATACATGTCTTTTATCGTTATTGGTGAGGTTCAGACTAGTATAGCCAATTAGCTACTTCCTCAAAGGGCAGTTACAAATATTCAACACCAACCGTCAACGATTTTGATTCCATTCGAGAAGAAGGAAGATCAGAGTTTAATCGAAGCATTTGGAGTGATGTAGATGACAAGATTAATCGCCATGGCTGGCTGACACCAAATTCACTTTTGGTGCAACCTAGAGATCTCTTAATCTTCAAGATAATTGACAAGCAGACGTAAAAATTGTGAAGGAACTGTACACAAATTTATAGTAAACGAAATACACAAGGTTAAGTCCTTATTATGGGTTTCAAAACCCAATGGAACTAGATAATGGTAGTGACGTAGTCTGGGACAATAGATGACGATTAGAAAAGCCACATGGAAGGCCATGGAAGTCATGCAAAAGAAGGACATTTTTATGGTAGTCGGTGGTTATAACTTCTCAGGTGTATGACAGACTGTGTTGTTTCAAGTCAGTTGATCTCTCTCAGTAGTTAAAATGTCTTTCCCTTTAATGGATCACCTCAGCTTCGTTAGGTCCTAGAGTTTACAGTTTACTTTCTTTTAAGAAAGAATTGCTAGTGTCAAAACAGCTTGTCAAGATTGTACCGATTCCATTTCTGTCTTGGTCATGCGTTCACTCTCTGGCATGACCTACCGTCTTCGAGTCTAAGCAGTGGATTGTTTCATGGTTATCTAGTTATCTAATACCTTATTAACACGTCACCATATGTGAACAGACATTTCAATTCGAAAAACGTTTTACACAAAATATACATGTAATTTTTTAATAAAGTATCTCTCAACGTGTTTTTCTGAAAACTAACTTCAACCTAAATCAATCTGCGAACATCATTTGAAGGAAGTTGACAGCTTTAACCGTAGAGGTATTCAACAAAGCTCTGTGTTTAGCGCTAGTTTGGCAACGGAGATACCAAAATCCTTTTTCTTGGAAGATGCTTCAACATCTATCACTATGTACGTGTCTAATACTATAGGATTTCTGTCCCCAGCAAAATAAATGGAAACACAGTTTATAACAATATCTTCATTTTCAACAGGACGTATACATTTCAGAACATCCAATGCTGGGACAACAGTGTGATGAGTGTTTCATGAACTAACTTTGATTTGTGCACAACGTTTAATAACGCATACTACTTTCTGCTAACCTGTAATCGGCACACATTAGATTTTACTAAGCGGTTAGTGAGCAGCTTCCTGACCTCAACAATGATCAGCAGTTCTGTTTCTTTTGATGGACTTACCAATTTTGGACAAGTTGTGTACTGCTTTCGTAGAACTCTTTATTCTCAGTGGAGACAACTCTAGTCATCCTTATGGAGCATTTGACATTACTTGCGAGTAGTGATTCATTTGACCGTTTTGTCCTTTTTCACTGATGGTGTTTGTAATTTTTGTTGGATCAATCACAATATAGTTTTAGTTTGAAAATATAAATCACTTACTCGTCACTTACATTTTGCGTGTGACGTCTTGCGTCTTCTTATTCTGCTCGTTTTCGGTTTGAAAGGCAAGCTGGTACTTAATTTAATTTGAATGGGTTAATTGTAGATCGGTTTCTTTAGTCATACAAACTTGTGTTCTACTAAGTGTGAGTTAACTAATTTCAATGGCTATTACGTTTCATATTCAAGAAGGTTCCACTTAGTCCATCATTAATCGTTAGCTTATGAACCCGTGGTTCGGTGGCTAACAGTCTGGCTTACCATCTTGTGGAAGCCTAACAGCTTGACGCCTGGTCATGGGAGGTTCGATCAGGTTCCTGACCGACGTAATATTGAGGAGACCCAATAGAGTGGAACCAAACATCGGCTACTTTACCGAAGGCAACTTAGGTAAACCGCTTGCACAAACGAATTTACAATTCGCACTGACATAAATATTATTCCGTCCGTAATGTTTGCGTATATCATTAACTTGGAAGTATCTTTCAAATTCGACATAATACTTGTTAATTCTCGCAACTGGTTCCTCAATATCCATTTCAATCGTATACTTGCCTACCAAAAATAGTGAGTTTACTGATTACGCATCAAACAAGAGGTAAATCCGAATCGTTTCACAAAACCTAACGGTAATGTTTGTTTAAATTAACTAATTCAACTTTGTTATCCAAAGTTTGGAACTTTTGGTAACCAATCAACTGTTAAGTTTACTAAACAAGCAATACACTCGTAATACACGTTTAAAGAATTCAAGCAGTTACTTGTTCCTACCTATTCTGGTTATTTGTTTTGTAATATACTTCCACAACCCGGATTCTTCCTTGAGCTCTATATCTGGTGGGTTTCAGCCATTGACTCTTCCGTCAGTTGAAACAATTTTAGGTGCTGTTCACTTATACCTAAGTGGACCACTCTTTGTCTATGTTCATTTTATATTACGTTAATTGTTAAATACTGTTTTGCTTACACAACCTGGATAACTGCTTCTGTTCGAGCATTTCTATTGATTTAGTGAGTTTCTGGTTGACGAGAGCAGAAGAAGTTTTTAACGTTTTTTGCAGTTTCCTACTCAGTTCAGCTTGATGTGTGTTAAACATGTGTACGTGTATCTTGCATGATTCGTTGTAGCCACTAAAACAGACAACGTGTTTAGCGGTTTCAGTTGATTGTATCATTTTTTGGTTGCAGTTTTCTGCGCGCACTTACTTCAACTAAATTGTAATTCAATCTGTTCTGATATGTCGCCAAATCACAAGTCAAACCATGTTTTGTTAGCCTGATGTCTCCCACTCTGTGTTAGATCATCTACTGGGCCGTCAACCACACACAACATTAGCGCACTAAATCCATATTCCATTGTTGTAAGCAGTTTGATAAAGTGGCTTGGATTAGGTAGTTTACTTATGACAATTCCCCTGATAGAAAACGCTACAATCTTTCTGAAAACACGGCTCATTCTGGTAGCTCTAAAATTTTAATGAAAATTTTAGATACTTGCATAAACATGACTATTTGACACAACATTCATTGAACTATACAGTTTGAATGCTCTCTAACACGAGCATGTTTCTGTCTCGTGTTTAATGGAATCAAATTTCCATCAACGGTGCGACTGAATACAAAATGGATAATTGGACATGGAAATTTTGCGACTCGAATGGTTACCTTTACAGTAAAAGCACATTAATCATGTTATCTAGTTAGGTGAAACTTATACAAACACTGTTTTATCCTGGAATCCTACACCTCCTTATAGACTGTTGCATTTTTGATGGATTTTCGTTTGTCTATAGAACGTCACGATTTACTTGTCCGGTTTGTTTTTCGTGAGTAAGCTCTCTTGTTGCTATGGATCTGAGCCTGTTCATTTGGTCAGAACCAGTTTTGTTAGCTGATATGCAGGGGCCTCAAATAGCTTTAGACATGTTGGATAAAGTTGACTGACTCGAAATTACTATCCCCTCTTACGGTTTGCTGGAAAACGATAAGGCTGTGAGTGAACACGTTTCCAAAGTTATTTTCTATTGTTGTCTACTTGAAGAAAAATATGTTGAATTTGTACAGACTAATAACTTGTGTGGAATGAAAGTCTCATGTCTATGAGAAAAGCTAGGCTGATATGATCTGTATTTCAAAACGAGTTGCTGTCACGGTGAATTCCAAAAATTGTAAATGTGGGGAGAATGTTGTGTGTGTGTCGATCTAATTGTAACGTGCGCCAAAGTAGAAACATCTGTGATCAATCTGATGACTAAAATAAATCTTCTGAATAAGTGAATTAGTTGAACACTTGTAGTTAACGCAACAACGCGCCATGCAGTACAGGTGTACATAGCATTGTACACATAACTTCTTTCGAAACACGGTAAAGAGTCAGAAAACGTATTCGTTCCGCTTAATGTGTTCTAACTGAGATTAACGTGTTCGCTGACTGATCCGCGCTGACATCACGTCAGCCTTATTCATTGAGCTAGTGGTGTATAACTCAAAAACGTTAATATATGCTCTATTTGAAGATATTCAGAACGTTCGGTTCTCAGGTGAATTGTCTGAATGAAATCGTTTTGAGTAATGTTTGAAACTCATACACAAACTTGCACATCAGCGAAATACCAGCTGGTTTTTGTACAGTTTTATTTTAGCGTAGTTATTATGAATCGTAAAAAGCCTACACATCTTCTCACCGCATCTAGAACAGTAGAAAGTTTAAGTGCTTTATCTGTATGTGAGGTTATGCAGGAAAATTTACTTAAGCCCCAATAACAACACGTCAATCAAACGATTAACTCCTTCTTACATATGGGTTAACTGATTTTGATCTCGTTAATTTCTAGGTCACAACAGTCCAACAAATTTAATCTCACATAAACCGGTTGTTTGATGAACGGATTTCCAAAAACGAACGTAAAGGTAGGTCACAACTTTTTTGTGGGATATTCCACTTGAAAGTCTGATTGACAGATTAGAAGGATTATGTTCTCTATAAAAGGTGTATTACCACGTCTGATTGCGATTTTCTGGGGTTATTTATAAATCCGTTTGTATATGAACCACCACGTCAAGGTGCTTCTCTTCGTCTTGATTTTCAATACTGGGAGAAATGTTTTCGCCGACATACCGGAAAGGGGACCCCAATGCGGAGCTGGAATGCTATCATTCGATCCTAGTGGAAACGTCATTTCCCATGAAGGTTATTCAGCCGGTGCACCATATGGTCCCATGAAGTGTTTTTGGCTAATCCACGTGAGACCGGGAAATGGGATTCTGGTACAGTCCGTAACTTTTGATCTGGCAGATGGGGGGCCGTCGTGTGAGAAAGATTACTTGGCTGCATACGAAGCAGATCCCAATGCCGCCGGAGGAAACTCGTCTTCATTGACTCAAGTGTTTACCAAAGAGGTGGGACGTCACTGCGGACAGCAACCTGTGCGTTTCGTAACCAGTTCGAACCGGTTGTTATTGGTTTCAAATTCACAAGGTTCCGGAAATAATCGGGGTTTCAAACTCCGTTATTCCGCCGTGGAACGTACATTAGCTGATCAGCTAAAAGAAAGTAACCCGGCCGAAACATGTAACCCTTCATATGAATGGCCATGTCCTTCCGTCTCAAATTTGTCCAACGTCTGCATACTGAAGAACTGGCGATGCGATGGCTTTGAGGATTGTCCCAAGGCGGCGGATGAACAAGGTTGTCTTTCAAGTCGTCGGCAATCCAGGACACGTCGAAAAACATTGGATAAACGTTCCATTGAAGATGATACGGACGATTGGGGTCGTGTTGTGAATGGACAGGAGGCCAGACAAGGATCATGGCCATTTATAATATCCCTACGTATGGCTGCCAATGGTGGTCATGTGTGCGGTGGTAGCTTGATCAGTGCGCAATGGGTATTGACTGCAGCCCACTGTGTGCAACCCATGCCGGATCCAAATCAATGGTATGTAGATTTAGGGCGATACTATAAGGACAGTGGTGGTGCCGAAGTACAACGTCTACGTGTGTCTACAGTGTTCATCTACCCGTATTATGATCCCAGTCGAATTGTCAACGATATTGCCTTGCTTCAATTAGCTACCCCAGCCAATCTGAATACCGGGTACGTGAGGTTAGCTCCAGTGGTCCGTAGTGCGTCTGTGGCATCTGCGATCGTAGCTAACACACAATGCATGGTTGCTGGTTGGGGTGATACACGAAATACCGGCTCCAATTCAGTGCTACGACAAGCAACGCTGCCGGTAATTGATTTTAATTTGTGTAGTTCGTGGTACAGCACATTGACATCAGTCAGTTTTTGCGCTGGTTATGAACAGGGTGGAGTGGATGCTTGTCAAGGTGACAGCGGTGGACCACTGTTGTGTCACGTTGGCGGTCAAACGGTACAAGCAGGAATCGTATCTTGGGGAAGTGATTGCGCACAACCAAGACAGCCAGGTGTGTATACAAATGTAGCGGCTTTTGTGAACTGGTTCACCAGTGTACTGTGAAAGTAATGTTGCTTGTCTGTCTTATACAACTACTTGCATTTTCATTGTGTTATCCTATTCGAGTGTGTGGGGGGGAACTCCAGAAATGGCGTGCTTGTTTATCATGGAATTAGCGCTCATATTTTGATGAAATCGCCTGAACTTATTGGGAATTTATCTGTCAGATGATGTTTCTAAGACCTATCATTAAAGATTTGTTAAATTGTCTAATTTGATAGAAAACAGAACAACCACATTTTAACTTGCGTCACATTTTATTTGGTAAAACGTTTTGTGGAATGAGTAAAATATTCAATCTTAATTCTTCACATAAGCGGGTGACCATAGTGACTGGAAGCAAGCTCATTATTAGTCTGATAGCTGATCATATTAAGAGAATACGGTAAGTTAAATTTAACTGAGAAGTTTTCAGTGTCAGTGTACGGGAGAATTACCTGTCAGCCTCAACTTACTCATATTCGTTGAGCCAAAGTAGCTTGGAGCGAGGTGTACTCAGGTCTTTTTACGTTGCCTACTTCAAGTAAACTGATGTGAAACGGTAGGAGTCGATGGGTTTCACGTGACATTAACTTACGATTACTGTCGCATAATAATTATTCGTTATTCTCAAGGAAATGTCTATGTAAGACTTTCTTTAAAAGTTAACAGCGATCGATAAGTAAAAGTGCAGATTGACTGGATTGTTGCACAGCGCTGTGAAAGCAAGGGGCCATTTAAATTTTCGCCCTGTTGTGGATAAACAACTAAATCGAGACATACCACAGAAAAGCGGATAAGTAGAACTGAAAAGAAGCATCTCATCAGATATGTGATAGACGACAAAATGCTTCAAAATACCGATTAGTCAAGGTTTTACTGAAAAATGACTACATGGGAAATATGTTTCGTGAGACCTTATTCAATATATTGTACGTTTCTGAATGACTAGAGAGAACTTAGTGAAGCACAAAATTACCGGGTTTGAGCTACACACGCACTAATGAAACAGCGAATTAGAAGTACGATTTGGAAAGATATTAAAGATACAAAAATGTGAATACATGACTTCTGCATTTTACTAAAACAATCGCTTCATGAAATAATCACGCGGACTTGTGACACAAAGTGACACCAACAAAGATTTACTGCAAGGAGACCAGAGAACAAGTTTATGATAAATGGAAAAAAAGTCTCATTTAGCAGGAGAGTAAAAATAAGGATGTCTTTTACAGAATGTAGAAGGAACATCCAGATATTTAGAAATATTAAGTAGGATAGAATAAACAGCAATCAGAGTGATTCAACTTAAAGATACATCTTGTAAAACCAGTGGTGATATAGTTCGGTTGAAACTCTCCAAACACACCATTGTGAGCACGCTCTATAATGACAACCTAGACGGTAATCGAAATAAAGCAGGAGAGAAACTCAGAAGCAAGACTGTATATTTCGAAAATTATGAGTTAATTTGTACAACGGAAAAAGTTAGCCTATAGAGTACAGTAAACCTTTTTCCGATTAATAAAATCAGTTGATGTATCACATAAAACAGTACAGATGCATGAGTATACATACGGTTTTGGCAGTTAAGTACAGAGATCACAAGACTTTGACGGTTATGAACTGCTGGGCGTGGAAAAGTGACCAAAACTCAGCAAGAAACCCATTTCCCCGAGACATGTTCATTAAAACGGACTGGCACATTTTAATTGAGCGTTCAGGTTTCTAGAGCGGGTTAACCGACCTCCCTCTACAACGACCATGTGGGGATGGGGCTGAAGAATCGGTTACTCAAAGTGGCGATTAATTTGAGGCTAGACCCAAACTGTTGTATAGGTATGAAGTGTAAGTGATTATTTCTGGAATGGTTTTCTTCAAGCCAGAAGCAGTCTGTATATCTTGAAGTACTGTAATACCACCTGAGTTTGCGGCTACCTTACCAGCGTAGGCAATTTGTTATCTAACATTATTGTTGACAGGATAGGCGGACAAAATGTACTACTGTTCGATTTCTCGAGTTAGGTTGGTCCAAAATATCAATTCGTTTCAAAAAACGAATGTTGCTTAGTCTTATTATTCAGGCTACTATTTTACTCTCGGCCAATTATATAAAATTCCTTTTTCATATATTTGGCGAACAAACAATGACATGGCTAGCCATTAAACGTGAAGCAGTCTACAAAAATCAGGGTTGGTTTGATAACATGAATAATGACTGCGTTAACATTCTTTACGTTTGAGAGAAGTAGACAATGCTGCTTGCTCAACACTGATTCCCTGAAAACGAATACATCTGGGTTTTCATATAAACTGAATATCACTCATATTTGACCTCAGCTGTCACATTCCCGTAGATCTTCCAGTCAGCCCCGTTTGAAAAGAAGTACTAGACTCGAGTTTCGTTCTTATCAGACCTGGTCAGAAGTACTTAACCTCTCTATGTTTGGGACTAGAACTCCGGTCACGCTTTTATGCCGCAACCGTGTTAACCACTGCGCCATTGTTCCCAAACTAGGCACGAGTAGTCCCTCATGTGTGCCCGCCCGGTCACATTCGTTATTGATGTTCAATTTGTATGAAAACGAAAATCCCGTACTACTCATCAACGTCTGTGTCCTGAGCGTGTAGCAGCACAATGCAAGATGCGATTAGATCAAACAATTTATCCACACTCAGAATAAGTTTGACATTCGAGGAGGCCGAGTTCTGACTCAGCCGTCTAGGGTCATCCTGCTTTTAATGATATATTAAGGACATATTCCGTTACTTGCTGCCATAAATCCCCGTCGGTCCAACGTAACCACGACTGCAGGTGTAATTGTAAATTATGTGGGATGCAAAATGGTTCATCGAATCACGAATGAAAGTATGGGATATCATCTTGTCAGGGAAGAATAAAAATCACAAAATTTAGCAACCATTTAACCATGATTTATAACGAATCGCAACGCTCTATGTACCTCGGTAGCAGTGTTAGCACCCCTGTAGGGCTTATTCAGATTGATTCGCCTTCTGAAAGCAGATCAAATTGCGATTTTGGTCATCTGCCGCCTACAATGAACATGCACAGATAATTCGTCAGCTTAAGAAATTATTCCTTCTTAGGGGCGCCCTCAGCCGTATCTATTTGTCTAGCTCTGTGGAACAAGAGTCGGATAATGTATGCCTGTTTACTGTTGGTATAAGTGAACAGAATTAGAAATACCTTCAACTCCATGCTGTTTTTCAAACTTACAAAGTTGCAATGCATTGTCTTGTCTTCTAGAACTGCTGGGCAACTGGTAAATTCTTATCAAATTTGGGCCACATGAAATTATGGAACCATGAGCTAATTCGTACATGACCTCATGGAACTAAATGAATACACAGTTTGTGGACGCTGCTACAGTCAATCGAAGGATGGAGATTTCACTCAGTTTCATCCAGCCGGTACCGTCCTCAATGTGCTATTTATAACCACACCCATGGTTTGTTATTAAGCAAACAGAATACTTCTCGTGCGCAGACTAATCAGGTTTCTAAGACAATCAGTATTCACATGCAACGTTGGATGATTACTGGAACTGAAAGTACACACAAAATGATAACCCCCAACAGAGTTAATTTTTAAATAACAAGTTCATACTGTTGTGACCGCAAAATACGCTTGGCCTGAGAATCCCTTTATTTCGCAAACTCCCGTATAGGTCATGTCAAAAATCAAACCACAAACGCGTATACTCATTTGCAAGTTAGATATGCATTCACATCCATCATTGTCATTCACCTTGGTGGAACTTCTGCCGAGCGCGTACACACTATTTCGAAAGTCTCTCCTTGTCCTCCGTCTTCCCGGCATTCGCAGCTTGCCCTTTTGTTCCTGAACGTTGCCTGTGGGTAACATACTACTTGTGAGTAGTATACTACTCACAACGAAACTGCCTGTCATACAACAATACTAGTGCAAGTCACTGCAAGGTCTGCTAGAATTTCGGTCCATTTGAAGTAACCTTTTCGACAGCAAGTTCATGGTTATGTTTGGAGTGGATAGCTTATGTGTTTGGCTAACTGAATTTCCCGTTTAACTAAAGTGGTTTCTATTTAGTAAAGTTTTCCCTTTTATGCTGCCATCACTTCCATGACCTATTCAATAATTTTGAGACCATCATCTAGGGGTTTGAAAAGTAACTATCATACAATAGGGCGCGACCACGTAAGTTGTGCTTAGCTGATTGCGTGATACCTCCTATCAATATATCTATATGCTATCGATATCATAGTATAATGTAACTAGTCCTTCCTATGACCCATCTGTTGCTTGTGATGAATAGGTCCGACTCACCATTTACCTCTTAAGCTGTGTCTACACGGGACTGACAAAATAGCATATGGGGTCACAGTCTTTTATGGTCCACCAGTTGTCTAGTTTTGTACTAGAAACACAGAGAAATTAATCATTAAAAGGGCAAGCAAAGCCAGAATAGGCCAGTTCTGTATGTTTATCATCTGTAAGTTTGTCTGTATGTTCACCACTACAAAACTAAAACAACAATGATTAGCATTAATGCACTGTTTCATACTGGATACTGTGAGTTTGAAAGTAGTATCTTATTTCAGAATAAGTGAATACCGGGCAAACCTCTTGTACGTGTCTGAATTGACTAGCGCTTATCAAAGGGTTTCAATCGACTGTAAACAGTATTTTATAAATTGTTAGCTTTGTGTTACTTGTTCGCTATAGGGTTCATGTCGGTATCTAGGCGACAAGTAACTGTTCATCTTGATAGGTATTGTTTAACGAAAAACCCAGCGGGGTTGACTGACAGGTCGGTCGGTTCCAACAACAGCTGATGAGGTAACCAACTTTAAAGTGTTTGCGGTCATTTACGGAGGTGGGTTGAAGAAGTACATTGTTCGCTTGTGTGGTAAACATAGTCCATCCACGTGACTTTGTTTGTCGGACTTTCAGTGAAGACACCAGATACGTTGACCAATGTGAGCAAACATGCATACGGTTAATAATTAACCTTATATGTTGTCTCCTTTTATATATAACACCGTTTGTATTGTGCATTGTTCCAGAAGGTAGTTTAGAAATATTCTTTTTTCATTTCACATTCCTCGTTAGTTGCTATTTACTTCGAATATGTAGGAACATCTTGTAGTCTATCGTTTGGGGGCATGAAGTTTCCACATTTTGAAGTGTCGAAATAACAGATTGAAGCAACTGAAGTTAAAACTGCAATGCAAGGTAATAAAATCTGACTACCTCATGTCTCTAGGTTTGCTTGCAACCGAGGCACGTCAACTTTTCTCACGTGTAAATTTAGCAGTACAGGGTATAGTAAAGATTCGAACTGTTAGTGGTCTGGTGGATGAGTTCAGGGCATGCGAATGGTTTGTGGCCCAAATCTGAAGTGATTACCACCGTTTTGTTTACACAAGTTTGGAAACTAATCGTATTGAGACTGTAACCGTCGGGTATCAGAAACTTGATAGCTGCCGGATTAAACTTGGATTTTATCAAAGAACCCAAAAGGAATTTACAATGTCGCGAAAATTCCAATGGAATCATAGAAGAGTAGACGTGACGAACAATTGACTTCGATAATTCATCATCAGATCAATACAATTATATAGATTCAGCAAAATAAAAAACAGTATGTACAGAAGACAAAGAGGTTTAGCAGAATGTCATTGGATCAAACAGAACGTTACGAACCTGCTGACTTTACGCTTGAAAGACAAATTCATTGTCCTCGACCAATCCATGGTTCAGCCAAATCCATCAACAGTGCAGTCGTCGCACAGCTGACAGATACTGATCACCGTGTTGACCCTACTCAGGCGTTCCGTGTTGTCTACCAATTCCCGATAAACCATCCAAAACTGGTCAGAAAACGGATGTTGGCAGCTGCTGAATCGATCGCCATTCAATTACGCAATCCGACTTTGTGTTCACACAAAAAATTCGTGCAAGCCCTATAGTTACCGTGGCCAAATGGTCACACAATCAGTCCACCCAAACTCCAACCGATAGCTTTGTGACGTAATGATGAGTGGAACTTTAAACCCCCCAGCCTCGACACTGGTGATTTGCTCTCTGAGTGACAGACCTATGGAGACCTGGATATTTTGTAACGTTCTGCTTGATCCAATGACATTCTGCCAAACCTCTTTGTCTTGTGTACACACTGTTTTTGATTTCGCTGAATCTGTCTAATTGTATTGATCTGAGGATGAATTTACAATGATATTAGTAGTGACAGTTGTCATAGAGCATGAGAGAGCACTTATATAAAATAACACCTTTTCTATAAATCTTACATCTTTTCCAAAACGACGTGCATACAACTTTCGAAAGGAACGTCGAAAGGCTTATATGAATTTTAGGTTGTTTACACGGTGACTATGAGTGAAAGAACTTGTCCTTGAAGGATAACTCATGCTTATCTAACGGTTTCATCTGCTTACATTCGAGCATAGCTTCTGCTCGTAAGCTAGCTTTGAATCAGTCCAATTTGCAAACGAATCTAACTGTAGTTTCCGATCAGATTAAGTGTTAGGATGGTCGTTGAATAAATCAATAAGAAACCTAAGTATGCAGTTATCTTTTCTTCTGAGTTACTGTTCACTTGAAGTGGTATTCAAACTTTCACCTGCAAGAAATTATTCTATACAGCGAAAGTGATTAAGGTGCATACTTTATATCCGACCACTCAAATATGTAAAACGTTCCGATTCATGGACCGATATAATACTGTTTGTCGCGATGTTCCCGCGAAATTTTGCCATCAGTTTGTAAGTACAATGAGAATTTTGCAGTTTGTGGGAGTTCGCCTAATCTACCCAAACCAGTATAAAGTACATTCGTATTACAATAACACCAGTGATAATTTTGATGCATTATGTTTAGTAAGACAAAAGACTGTTTAGATAATTTCGAAACAGCAAATATCGCGAAGGAAAATATAAAAATGAATGCATCGATAATGTAACACACTATCTAGTTTATGTTAACAAAATAGCTCCATTTGTGGGATATTCGCACCAAATTTAGTACGAATGAAGTCATACAGTTTGGGCGTCGTGTTTAACATGTTATTGACAAATGGATTGAGAATGACACAACGTTATGAGCAAGTTGTAATACTTTGCGTTTCAACCACCTAGGGTGGCCTTCCTCAGGAGTGTTGTAATCGACGTCACGTTAACAAAAATACAGAGGTCACATGGGATTTGCCGTGGTTAGGTCATTCTGCGCTGCGTCTGAACTGATTGGCCTAATCCTTTGTCTATTAGGTGGGGATGAGACTGATGTTGATACGACTCGTCTGTGTCTGGTGTTGTTTATCCATCCACGCCACACTGCAGACAGGGGTTTGCTACCATTGCGATTAATGCAGGCGTGTTGTGTGTAAATCGTGTGGGTTTCAGCACAGCATCGCTCCGTATGGGAAGGTAGACCTTTGTGAATCACTTGGGCTTGCTCAAGACATATTTTGTGATTCTCGGACAGTGCATGAAGTGCGATGGCCGAATCGTTCTCTACTTTGCGAAGTTGAAGTGCTTCTTTAGGAGGAAACCTCGTGTGCCTTTTGTGTTCGGCAACACTTACTTTCAATTGTCTGCTTGTCTCTCCAGTGCAGCCGATATTGAAATCACCGCACTTGATTTCCTATACACAGTCTGTCTGATCACCTATTCATACTGGATCCTTCGGATGCATCTTAGGTATTAGGTAACCGGAATACGGTCCGTATCGTGTACTCAAAAAATAAGGAGCAAATTTTTTCAGACGTTTGTTCATGATACGGCATTTACACAGTAGACTTGAAAGTTCTGTTCGTTTTGGTCTCATCTTTAGTTGACATGCGCTTAATTGTATTCTCAATAAACGCGTTTGGATATTGATTAGAAGCAAACATTTATTTGGTGTGATTAATTTCTGTTGTTCCGGAGAGTTCAATGGTGCAGATATTATCAGCTCCATTAACGAGGGAGTTGGTGACCGTTCTCTTCATGCCGATTGGAAGTGACGAGTTAAAGTTGAGATACCGACCAGAATGAGTTGGTTTGCAGTACACAGAAACCTGAAAGCTCTGGTGCTCATCAACTTTCACTAATCAGTCTAAAAAACTAAGTGAACGTTCGTCAGTCTTACTCCCACCTAATGGGCAAACGATTGACCTGACCACGGCAAATCCAACGTGACCTCTGATCCTTTGTAAGTGTGATTTCGATTACAACACTTCTGAGGAAGGCCACCCGAAGTGGTGGAAACGTAGAGTATTACAACTTGTTGCTAACGTTGTGTTATTCTCAATCCGTTTATCAAAGTAGGTCCATCTTTAGTTTTTTTTCAGCAACCTTGACTCATGAACTGATTCGCTTATGTAAACATAGATGAGTTGCTCATTTAATTTCGTTTGACCAACAGGACAGTCAGTCCACAAGAATATATTAGTACAAACGGCATTACGACGTGAACAGGGGCAAATAAATACTAATATTACTAAATATGACTCAAATGATAATCGGTGTGTGATGATAAAATAGATCATTGCCATTAATAAGGTGTTTTTCTTATTTACTTTACGTGATTTATCGTAAAATCTGGAAATTTTTAATTGTAACTCTGTCGGAGATAACTGAAATAAGTTTGCACAACTACACCAGTGAACGTCTTGGGGTACCAAATCGTAACAATGCCAATCGCACTTACATGATTTTTACAAACATAATAATTCATTGAAATGTCAAATTGCTGTTATTCTGTGTCAGGATATTGAGATTTTCTGCTTAAAATGAAATGTTCAAGTCACTATTTCCGTGAAGAGGTATGAAAAACATTCAAAAATGTTCAGTAAAATTAAGCCAAGAATAAAGTTCACATATACCTTACAGGTAATTTTCCAAGATGATAATCCTCCTCTTGTGCTTTCATCTTTCAGTTAGAATATTCGATGACAGATTTTTTTTAACTTATGTAGTAAGGGATTTTGGTTTGCATATTGATTGAACATCACTCACAAATGGTCACAGCTGTTGCATTCCCATAGAGTTTCCTGTCGGACAACCTGACCATTATTGACAATCGAAAGTGGTTAAACATTCAAGTATGATAATTCGGTTGTGCCTAATATGAGATCAATGGCGCAGTGGTCAACACTGGTGCTATGAAAGCGTGACCGGTGTTCTAGTCCCGGTGTTGACAAAAATCTTTTTCTCCGAACAAACTGTCACAACCTATTGCAAAAAATAAGAATGTCACTTAAGTCGTAGTTCACCTTACACGGTTAAAACTGACCTGCCTGGTAAGGATCTTCTTTTAAAATATGGCTATGATTTTCACGTGATTCAAAGCTGTGGTCAATAAACTCCATACTTTGACATGCAAATTTTCTTCGTGAGTCGTACCGTAAGTGAATTGGACTAGAATAGTCGTATTCAGCATTCTGCACTCAAAACTACCGTTTTCGTAAGCCGTAGCACTTGCACTGTCGATACAAACACCAATCGGCATGCCATGATAAGTAGCATTATTTAACGACATTAGTAATTTTACTTAAGACATGATGACTACGAATAATCTGCATCACAACACCTCCAACATTTCATATCCAGTATAAGACCTGATATGAACAGGTTACTGAACAAAATGATTGATTTAAATGTACTGGTAAGATTAAGTTCTGTAAAAAGCAATTCGTTGAAGGAGAAGTTAAGTTTGAACGTTCCATACTAGCGGTTGTCTGGTGATGGGAGTAGTCTTCATCTCAACCGTATCAAATAAGCAGTGCTCCATTTAGTCAACACAGAGAGAAGACATATCGCGAGATGTTAACATTTCGATTTATTCTCATCATTCGCCAACGTGAAACTAGCATTTTTTTAATACAAACTGCATACTCCATTTTTCAATATGTTGATGCTCTTCTATTTCAGATAGTATTGCTGGCACCTCCATAAATGTTAGTTGGAATTTCGTTGATGCAGTTCTGATCTAGATCACATCGTTCATCCATCTCTTACGTCGCCCTTGTACGTTGGACAAAAGTCTTATGCTCTGGGTACATTTGTTTGGGAACACCTCTTAACAGATAACTTGGGCACTTCTTTTCTCATCACTAATGCAGTTTTTTGTAGCTAGTGTCTCTGGTTACTTCGCTGTCTTTTTACAGGCCGTCAGGTAAATGAGATACATCTAACTCGTCTTTGTTTGATGGTAATTTATAACGGTTATCAGCTTGTTTAACAAGAATCGCAAGACAAAGTAAACTATCGAAGCGTTCCATATAAACAGTCGTCCATTAGCTATTAAGATAACACGTGATTGAGTCAACGAGCCACTATCGATCATCAGGTCACAATACGGGATGTGTAAGTCAAATGAGACAAGAACAATCGACTGTTATGTGGCCGGTAAACACACAGTTCATAGGCCAAATGAAATAAATTTGTTCACCGTACACTTAAAGTACACTTTTAAAAGTCAGTTGCTTATACACTATCATGCCTACTGCTTCACTAAGCTCAGAACTGTGAAGCTTAAATTAAATTCAGTGGACGTCTTAAGTAGAAAACAATCACCATTGCTAGGAAAATGTACTGGATCAATGTATTATTCACTAGTATAGTTAGTACTTCATCTTGAACAGGATACAATAGATACAAGTGCACGTTTCAAAGAAGCGAAGATATACAAAATAAACTAGGATGTAACTGAGAGTTTTTAAGCTTCTACCATCTATTTCTAATCGTTTACTACACATTGATGTTAGTTAATTGTTTCGCACCACTTGCAATCTCTTTCATTAATTTTTATATCAAATCAATCCTGTTCCATTTATTAGTGTCAGTTTACCACAAAGTGAAATTCCACCCAGATTAATTGGATGCTGATCGGTTTCCCATCGTGCCGAGAGAAAAGCAACCGAGGCATCAGCAGCATTTGGAAGTCAGTGCCACGCACGAATGCATGGATTAGCTTCAGTATGAAGAACTTCCGTCTCAAAACACGAACATAAACTCGTGGACGCGCGTCCAATAGCAAGTCCACTTATCAGTTCGTTGCTTTTGGCCGGAGAACAAAACAAATGCATTTGCAATCAAACGTGGGAAGTCTCCTCAAGCAAGTGGAGAGGAGTATTTTTTCTGTGAATAATATAAACGAGCATCTACATCTTTTAGAAGCAGTGTGACAGTTTTCGATAATTAAGGAAAACAAGTAACAGGCATAGATATTAGCTGTCTGTAAACTGTTCCAAATGACGCAGTCTGTTTGTTCCATCAGAGATTTGCATTATAAGTTACACATAAATTAGGTCTGCTTTACACGGTCATCACAAAGTCCATGGTAACCCAGTTATCGACCAGAATCTGCATATATGTTTTTAATATAAAAATTCGCTCAACGACTTACTGACTCTGAGGATGCTGTGAACTAAACAATGTAGCTAAGTCCCATTTTCCTTGATCATCTTTCGAATACAGTGATAACATACCGGTTTTACCATCGTCATCGGTTACTAACACTTAGCCTCTAGAATTTTCGTTCCTAAGCACAACGGGTTGATAACAATATGACTTTAAATTTGTCTCCAGCAACAATCGCTTCACGCATTACTGTTCATCCATATTTGCATCATTCATCAGTTTGCACCTATGAATTTCTAGGCGGAATCCAAGTTATCTCCGAATATGAAACTTCCTTCAAATCGGAATAATGTTGCCGATCAGGGAAACGAATCTCCTAAGAACCTTAAAATTTGTACGAAATTAGCAGATTAGTTGCCATTCTTTTTCTCTCTGTCGCACAAAAACCGATTCTCTATAGGAGATTTTAAAAACCACGCATTGTATTACTATCCAAAGACTGGTTTCCATGGAATGTATAGGTCTGTGCTTGACAAATTAAGGTAGGTGAACTGTCCTAAATTCATCTATCCCCGCAAAACTGCTAATCCACAATGCTGGAGGAATGACCAATGTTAACCACTAGTACTACTACTGAATCATTCGAGATCTCACTTTGCATACAAACTATTAAGTTGTAATGGAAAACACCTTTTCCTGGATGATTACAACTTTACAGACTCCATCATTATTTGTTTTTCCATGTTTTGTTTAAGCATATCACTAAAATATGAAACAATTAAGTATTTTCGAGAATCCCTCCAGCTAATTCTTCGATGGCTGTCATGGAAACTGCGAGTCCTAAATGAAAGTAGGATATGGATAACCAAGTCACGTATAACACCGTTTGTTGCTGACCTGAGACAATTCGCATTTCTTATTTGCATTCCCTATCTTACTCATCAGCCAGACGAACAATCCCTACACTTCATTCACCCACATTGCAAACTGGACTTACTAACTATCAATCGACCTTAGCACAGGTAGCCATTTTGGGTCTAATCATCTTGAGTGACGGTTTACCTTTAAGCCAACCTGTTCTGCTTGGATCCCAGTGATTGTGCTCAAAAATACTGTACACACTGTACTCACCGTGAGTATTTCTGTATTCGTTCAATAGTAGGGTTTAGATATTTAGGTAAAATTTTACTTTCAACCTGGGAATCCGTTTTCAGCCAAACGTAGCTCACCGATCAGTCGCGGATAGTTATACTCCAGTTAATAGGAGGCGACTACACTGATCCAAAGTTTCCAGGATAAAATTGACGGTTTGTCGTACAGAGTTGACCTCTACGTTTGAAAGGACAGAAGGGAGTTTCAATAAACGAAGTTCTTTATACTTTCTCAGGCAGTCAATCTTAAGTGTTATTTCTGTTCCTGGGTTTTGGGGAAACGTCAGCGGACCAAGGGGAGCAGGTATTGTCTACAACAAATATTAGTAACACAGGAGGCAGGCACTACATACCAGATGTGCGTTCACTATGCTTCGCTGTCATCTACACAAACTTCTACCATGCAAAACGGTCGGTCCCATTGACCACAAGCGAAGTGGTGGACAGCTGTTTTTAACTAGATGGTTCTCATCGGCATCGAGCACGACGGAGAATCAAACTCACTACTCGTGATTAAGTGGCAGGTTGCAATCCAAGCAATTATCCACTAGACTACGGGGCCACGGTCATCGGGGTTGCAGGAAGGTATGTGAATTAGTTTCAGCCTATAGGTAAAAGGAAGTTCAACGGCTAAGATAACTTCTACCATGTTAAGGGGCAGCATGTTTGTGACTCCGCCAACTTGATTAATTTGATTTCTAGTTGAGGATTAAAGTTAACTCAGAGAAACCGGGGCCACGTGCCGGTACATACTTAGGATGCAGCAGGTGTTCGAGATTGAGTTATATTCTTGGAGTCAGTCTACCTCTACTGGTGGCTCCGCAACACAGGCATTCGGGTGTCGCTTTGAAGCTTGTTGCTCAAGAAGCAACAACCCACCACTATCAGCAAGGAATGCAAAAATTTGTCGACTGCAACAGTGCTGGCTAGCAACGTCACGCTCATCAGCATATAGGCTGTATACTCAAGCATTCAAGTGTCGAACTGTTAATGTTACATCTGCGCACACAAGTTTGGTGAACTGGTGAAAACATTTGTTGCTGACTACGCCAAACTGTATGCATTCTGATAAAGATTAGACAGCTTGTTTGGCAAGCGTCTTCTGATATTGCAGCCAAACCAGCATAGTTGGTTTTTGGAGATATTCCATTAAAGCATGAATCTTCCTACATATGCGTGTCATACAAACCGAACACCGGATGTATCAATGGCTTGAACTATAGGGCTTTCTGTCAGGCTTGGACAACAGTTATCAACGTGAAATTTACCTATAGTAAGAAGGTGAACCAGGCTAATAATGGTAGATATATACTTGGTGCATGATTAGCAGTGCCCCAAATATTTCAAACTAACAATACTATGTAACACAGGTTTGGACTCAACAGAACCCGGACAGCAGAGTAGAAGTGACTTTGATAGCTGTGAACCGCACAGTGAAACAATGGAAACACTCAAGGTACAAAGAGAGGACGAGTTGATGCGAGACCACTGCTTAATTTATTTACTGGGTGGAATTGTAAAAGTCTTGATGTCAAAAGTCCCTTCAGCAGGGCCGTGTATCATTTAGTTCATGTGACGAAGTCGAGACAAGATGTGTGCTATGGATTACTGCGTAACGTTGATCAGTTGTTTCGTCTAATGCGATGCTGGGAGGTAACTAACAGACTGTAGAGTTGTTGCGGTGATTTTTAAAACCAAATGTCCAATCAAACAATGAAATAGATAATAAGTTAGTGGCATCAACACTGGCCGTATCGAGCATTCACTAGATAAGTATAGACGCTTCTGTAATTTACATAATCTTTTAGAACGTGATGCAAAATATCACTGAGGTAGGAACATATTGCACTTTGGATATTACATGATGGATGGGTAATTTTTCTGAGTGCATACACGACAAGTTCAATTCAAGTGAAGAGCATGCGTGAGCAAATGCACCGGCGGTGTGGGGATAAATATTATAGGACAGATTAACCCAATGAACAGAAACATGTCAGTCTGACAAAGCCGTTAGAATCCGTACAAAAGCGTATTCTCGGTTAGTTGACAGGGGCTGAAGGTATTACTAACTAGTATTATAATTGCTGCAGACATCGTTGAAGATAGTCCCCAACCTACGTACATTAACTTCTTGTTGACTTGCCCGCCCGAATATTTAGTTTAGGGGATACATTCGAATATACCTGTCGAAGTCATGAGAACGACAAAGTAGCGATCAAGACCTGTTTTCTGTGATTACTAACCAGGCTAATTACAACACAATGAATAATGAAAACCAGTGACTAGGTGTTGGGGTGCCCACTCTGTTACCGTCCCAAGGCGCCTCTGTAGTGAGAAAGAAAAAAACGATTGACTCAGTCCTAATTAGCGGAACTGTTCAAATCGGTCGACACTTCTTATACCGCTATGCTCATTTGCGATCCTAGCTCTTATTTTTACAGGTTACTGTTCTCTATGTTGTCTTGGGAATGTGTGGTCATTACGCACCCTATAAATATTTTGTAATTGTCGCCTTTGTTGCACATGTGTTGGGGCAGAACAAAGCGGTTTTCTTTGTACGCGACTTTTGGCTTGTCTTGGGAACCAAATCACGGGACAATTGCGGCATTTTCCAGACCGAGATTTCCATGTTAATTATTACCGGGAAGTGAATACGAATTCTGCCAAGCGCACTCCGATATCAAGTTCGAACCAGCATATCGTTTAGGGTCAGTTAGAAAAACGTTCAGTGTAGGTTTCGGGCGGCGTGTTTGTTATCAGTTACGCAATCAAGCCGTACATTACCTCTATTAGCCGTTCATCTGAGTCACCATGGTTACCGTTTATCATATTTATTGTATTGCAATTAGCCTGATGATCAAACACAGAAAACAAGTCTTATTCGCTATTTTATCGTTCTCTTGACAGATTTATATGGTTTTCAGAGGAAAGTAGAAGTTTTCGACCTGCGTTTGTTCGCCGAGCTTAGCATTTATATTGCAAACGTTTATTCACTAAAAGAAGGTGGGAGTTATCATTGAATGATCTCAAAAGTCATATCCTCGCTAATGCTACTCAGTTGACCCCTAGGTATATAAGGGATCCACGTGGACGGACAGTCGAACTTGCAACGAAACAGCAAACGACAGACTTAGGTAGCCAGGTCACTAGCACGTTTGCTCCAACTACCCAGTGTGTTGCAGCCGCGACAAAAGCACGAAAAGCGTTATACCGACTAAAATATGCGATCGCCAACCCATGTCCAGCAATATTCATTCCACTACACCCGGCCATATTTCGACCCCACCTGGAATAATGTGCACAGCCTTGGTCACCGTATCTAAAAAAGGACATAGCTGCCCTCGAAAAAGTACAAAAGCTCGCCACACGTATGGTGTGGAGTATGAAGGGTCTAAGTTACCAAGACCGAGTAAACTCGTTGAACTTATTCTCGCTCGAACGTCGGCGGGTAAGAGGAGACCTTATTGAATTGTACAAAATTACCCACCACACCGACACAAGTCCCCTGGCATGTTTGTTTGTAATACGTCCGGACAGAGATTTAAGAGGTGATAGGTTAACGATCAAGAAAACAAGATCACAAATAGCTGTTCCATTTAACTTTTACACTAACCGGGTAGTCAATTCGTGGAACAAATTACCTGCAAAGATCATGGAGGCCTCCAGCGTAGATGTATTCAAAACTGAGCTAGACAAATGCTGGAACAACCTTTTTCTCAATTTGTACTAATCGAAAAATGATTTGCTATTACTGTTCAGGGCAATCTGGATTTGTTATCTGTCTTTTATCCCTACCGTCAGACCACTACCGAAAGCATCCGCATCAACAGAAAACGTAGTCTGATCAATCTCCGGATCATACCAGTCAAGCATCAGGACGTCAGCAGACTCAGGCTTTCATCAAGTCCTGGATTTGAAATTGAAGTTGAAGTGACGTCAGTATATAAGATTTTGAGCTTTTAGGATTGAGTGGTTTTTGATAGACGAATGTCAGTTAATGGCTGATTATATACACCATGTTAAAATGACCTGTTGGTCTCAATTTTCATTGGTTGGTTCTTGTTGTTGATCTTTAACTTAACGTTGGATGTATGTGGTATTTATCATTCGGTGTTGGATCTTGAATCTGAGTGGTTGTTGATAACTTCTTTCCTTCCTTCATTAAAACAACTTCGACCTGGTTGACTATATTTTCCACTGAACTTCCACATGGTTACATGGTTGCCAGTGACATTTTACCTTTGAATTGATATGTTCATTCACGTTCGTTCATTTGCGCGTTCCTATTTAGTCATGGCTGCGTTGGTATCTTTTCACTTCTTTTTCTTGTACCGGTTCGCAGATTTAGTCCAACTCATTGTGGTTGTTTATCAAACTGGCTGACGAATGCCAGTCTTTGAGAAACTCTGCTGCCTGTTTAATGTTTGTCTGAGCATCGACTTTTGAAGTGGTGATATTGAAGGAGTGTTCAGTTTGGTTCTCGTGAACGGAGATCAATGAGGCTTAGTAATATCTCGTGGAGTCTAATTCATGTTTATGAAGCAGCGTAGATGGCTGTTGTCTTTTGTGGCCAAAGGAATGTTTTTCGTAGTCACTGCACCACATTTTGCACACTACTTTTCGTTTGTTGATTGGTTTGAGTTTTTCTTTTAGTTTGAACGGTATATTACGTGTGGTTGTTGTTAGTTTGTATGCTACTGTGATATCTTGTGGTCGCAAGAGTCTTGCAGGCATTTCTAATAGGTTTTCGACGTATAATAATGTAACCTGTTTTGTTGAGTGTTCTGTGAAGTACGACTTTGTCAACTGTGTCTGATGAAAGGTTGTAGATATCCGTTAAAAGCAATACCCGTTAGAGTTGTGCGGTACTGCAATATGTTTCTGCCGTTTTAAACAGAGCTCAGAGGCAGCGCCTTTTGCGGCAGTATGGGTGGTTGCTGCGAAAAATGAAGAACTGATCCGTATGTGCCTGTTTTAGACAAATCTTAGTCTGTGCTGTTTCTTCAGGTTTTCGGCTGACGGAAAGGTCCAAGAAGAGAGGCTTGTTGTCGTTTTCTGTCTCCACATTGAACGTGATGTCACTGGAAATATTTCTAAATAACTTTTGTATACCCTTTACTTTGGAAAGCTTGGGTATTGAAAAGTTCCACCCAAATCTTTTATTCACAGTTTTGGATTAATCGTTAGCAGCTCAATATTTTTCAGTCATCTTAACAGTGTATTTCCGTATTCCTTTTGGTCAACCTATGTAAGGTCATCGTGAAGTTCATGAAGTATACTCTATCGCCACATGCAAACTTACAGAACTTGTGTATTTCCGCCTTCCGGTCGGTTTCTGTAATACAATCTTAGTCTTCAAAACAGATCACTGTCTAAACAGTAGCCTGATAGATTTGCTAATTACAAAGCACTTGAGTGTACTTGTAGGCCCAGTCTAAACGTGAACCATTGCTATAAAATACGTATTCATGAGCCATATTAACTGCACCTATAGAGCAATGAAGTTTCAAAGGTAGCTTGAAAATATCAGATACGGACTACAGTAGAGATTCGTGAAATAAGTTTCTTATTTTAGTGAGTTGTATGAAGATGTTTTGTGTCATAATTTGCTGTATTCTTGTATGTACCATTTTTGGATGCTCATCTTTTGACAGAATGATAGAAGATGGAATAAGTTCACATTACCGGTCTAAAATTGCTTATTTTGGAGAAAAAGCAAAAGCTGCTGACTGTCTGAAGTGTTCATTGTAAACCAGAATCACCAGTAAGTTGTCTTTTGACTACGGTGCTGTGCATATTTTCCTGGCAACTGGCGGTAACATTGATCCTCGTGAGCAGTGGTCCTGAATTCTGCAGTATAGTTTTCAATGTTACAAAAACTATGCTAGACAACACATTGCACAATCCTGCTAGTCCTAGATGAAGTTACATCAGCTACCCGCAAAGGATCAAAACATTTCACAACCGGAAATCAACAGTTCAATACCAGATGAAATTGGCAGCTTCTAAATAACATTTTTAACCGGTTGTCCAAATGAATTTAACTTCTCAGTGCTGCAAACGACAGGGTGGAACGCAAAGTTAAATGAACACATGCAGCCGGTAAACTGTGCGTGTAAACTTCAAAGCCACATACAAGTCTTTCAGGCAACAAATCATTCTGACTAACATGTATTCGGTTAGTTCAGGTGCAGCACAGTTTAAACACAAATTTACGGCAGCAAGCTCATTGAGCGCATGCCAGAAAGATTAATGACATTGCTGATGCATCCGAACGGACAATTACAGGGAAGAACTAAAATAGTTCCTTCGTTTACTCTCTCAATTTATTCGGTGAACAGCTCAGTAGCTTAATTGAACCAATTCTTTTATCAAATGGTATTTGTTCGAGAGAATATTTATAACCGTTTGACATTCTTTATTCTTACAGTCCATTTTCAACTTCAAAGTTTCACTTCTTCAGAAGGAAAAAAACAGAGAAATGAAGAAACTTTTCCATACGTTTTTATGAGCATAAGAAAACTGAAATCATCAAGCTGAATCATCAAACAAAAGCCTGTGCGAAATAATTAATTATTCATTCTGGATAACAGCATTATGAAACCAAATGCACAATGGCCAATGAAGCGCTTACCTTCCGTTCTGTTTCAAGAATAGAAGTGCTCATTACTTCATGATGCTTGTAGGAAATGTTAACAATCCAGCGACAGTATTTCGTTGATTTAGAAAGATTGAGCTTTTCTGTTGTTTTTTTGTGTGCTGATAAATATGTCCGTTTCAGTATTATTTTTCCGTGACAATACCTCTTCGGGGTCTCTTGGAGATTCCGGACAAAGGTTTATTTTAAGCAAGGTACAAAATGTACTAATCGGAGAGATCGGACGCAAAAATCATGTCATTATTTAGTTGGTAAATATAGTATTTATAGTGTATTTGAGTGCCAAAAAACAAAACATATCTCCCATATATGCGTACTGAATCTTTTTCAGTGTTACTAAATCAGTTGTTCTTTCAGTGTAACTATCTTAAATTTATCAACCAGCCACCATTACACAATTGTAAGTGGGATACGTCTGTTCACATTTTTGTCTCGTCAATAAAATTGCCCTCTATCAGAATGCGTAGTTCTTTTCATTGGTGAAGATACCTTTGTTTCAACGACATTCTCAAGTAATATGTTGTTCTATTCGCCCTAATCACGCTGTTTTATGTGCTTTGATGAATAATGATGCAACTATTAGATTCTAATAGGTTAGTTATGATAAGTTGCACAGTGGTCGCCATCCCTTCGTTGATAATGTCTTGCGAGTATGTCGAAGGCATTCCAGTTCGAGACGGAAAACATATTGGCGACCGCATTCACCACAAAGCCATGCATTCAAGTCAGCACGAATTGTGACATTTACAGTTCCTTCGGTAATTACTCGCCTGATGATACTTAAGCCTTTGGACGCTCGTACTTATCACACTTTCTCAGGCAGTCCTCCTCTGATGATTCAAAAGGCCTATCGAAACTCGAAAGATTCACTGGGATAACAGCTGCTTGCCACCAGAATTTTGCTTACTAGTTTTTGGCTGCCCTTACAGCAGCTGCCTCGAGATTCGTTCCCCAGCCAGCCTGCGAACTTGTCCCAATCAAGAATGCTAGCTCACCATTAACATGTGTTTGTTCTGCCCTTATCCGTTCAACAAAATAACTTGATGTTTGAAAATAGGTCTAGCCACGAAGTACTCAAGAATCACTTTAGACGTTGCTGATTTGAACCGTTCATATACTGCACACTCCGTGGATACGATGTTCTGGTTTCAAGGTCATATAACAGCATGGACTTCCAGACTGCACGGTAGATGGGGTGTTGTGACCTCAAAAGACGTTTGACCTGCAAAGTAGTTTATCACACGAACTCCCGTAAAGGTTATGATAAAACATAGAACCAAGAACAAGTAAAGTTATTTGCACGGCTGACATGTATTCGCACATACTGGCAAGCAGTACGCGGTCATTCGCCCTCGTGGCACTTTCCCCATAGTGCATACACACTGTTCCGATATTCACTTCTGGGCCATCGCCTTTATGACGTTGAGGCTTGCTCCTTTAATTCCCGAATGAACGCGCAATACTACTCAGACAAGACTGCCTGTTACACAACAAGGTAACTTCGTTTTCATGTTTAAACTGCGTTTTATTCAGTAGATCGTTCAACATACCTGAAGGCAACGTTAGCCACACCCATACGCAGTCGTAAAGGGACTGAGATAAATGAACTAATCGATGAGAGGTCAGCCACAACGTTACAGTCAATCAGCTTCGGCTGTTTGAGCAAACTGTCATGCCAGCACAGTGAACATTCCAGATGGCACACTGGCGTAGAGTCGGATTTTGTTATAACAATCACCGGAGTGAAAGAAGTTGTTTAAGTTTTTCTTGAGTCGTAAGCTGAGCCGAATCATCCAATAGGAAAGCAGAGGCTCTGGTAGTAACTGTAGTTCTTCATTTTACAGATGCATCTTACCTATCGTATGACTCATAGAAACTCATTAAAACTGATAGCTGTTTTGTGACACAGATTCTACTTTCGATTTCATTTAGGAAGATAATAAGTTTTTGCATTAACCAGTAATCCACGAAGAGGAATATCGACCGGTATTTAGCCTAAGTTACCTGTTTCTGTACAGCTATCTGTAACCTCTCTAGTGATGGTGTGAATGTCCAGATATACATGACAGTTTAATTCTTCTGGATTTTTCATGAAGGAGGTGCTTTGCCCATATGTGTACAAACCGATCCTGACACAAACACACCAAATGCGAATCATGATTCGAGGATCGTTTGGGATGCACTATTTCAAAATCGGGTTACCATAGCAGTGCTGTCGCTATGTTTTAAATCACGCATAATTCGGCAATTTAGGCAACTCCTACAAGCATAACCTAAGTGACCTATGAATAGTTCAGCAGCGAGTCGATAATCGTTATTTCACAGATTAGGTCAATCTGAGTGCGTTAAAGAAAATTGCGTCTGTCAACTAAGTGAGGTATCACCTTGCCACTGTTTGCATCTTCATTTTCGGCGAGTCTGTTTCAAGACGTTTTGGCACATTTTCCCCGTGGGATGTAACCACTCACAAAGAACATGAATTTCCATTGCTGCACTTCGTTTAGCATTTACATCGATTTGTCGCAGAACACATTCAAGAAGATGCTCCCGGAATTTGCAGGTCAAAGCCTCTAAGATATCATATCCTTTGGTTTTATTACAGTGGTACATTTCAGGGGGAAGGAAACCGCTGGGATGTTAGGGTACCGCACAGTGCTCGGCGAAAGACTTACATCGTCTAGTTATAAAATAATTCTTGATTTCTGGCGTGTAGTCAACCAGAAAATGAAAAATTAATGTGCAGCGACCAGTGTAAAAGCTTCCAGTGCTTTTGTGAAATAGAGTAACAAAAAAATATTTCATATTTTTCGGCCAGAAAGTTTCAACCAACTATCCAGCCCAAATTTAAGTGTCGTATCAAATACAAGTTATACTTCCAGATTTGTCAACGTTCATTAAACCACTCATCAGCATGTGGCCATCCGGTTGATTACAATGGCTTGACAGAGAGGTAGCTATGGTCTTTTGTTGTGAAAACTGCTCGAAAGTGAGCACAGGATAAATACGGATTCAAGATAATATACCTGCGTTCCCACGGCAATCCAAGTGCAAACCACCAGCGTAGATGATCGTTTGCCATCTCCTAGCAAACTGCCACCTAGTAGATCTCTACTAGGTTTTCGCAACTGTTCAAACAAATGACGAAGACTGGTTGTTTTGCTAAGCCCCCGCAGTTAAGATCTGACAGTGTCACTCGCCTTTTTGTTCATTACTAGTTAGCTGTGATTTGAACTCTATTATCATAACAAAGAGCATGACAAAAATAGTGGAGTGTATATATAGTTTGTAATTTCAATTTCATATTTGCTGCAGTTCCCTCTGTTCGGCAACCTGTCTGACCATAAATGTAAGCATTAAAAATTCTATCACTGTGTTCAAAACTGGTTCTGAAAATGAAGCTTTGTATTTCAATAAGTGGTTGAACTTTCAGATCTGAATATGAGGCGAACTGTCTGCTTCCGGTTACTTGTCACCCAACCAATTATACGTCGGTTTATATGACAATGATTACCAACCCACTGAATTGAAAAGCGGTTTGGCATCTAATTACGACAAAACTTCCTAGTTAGCGTAAGTTCTGCTGGAGTTTAAAATAGACAAACAATCCAGACACTCAGCGCCCCAACTGACTAGTCTAAACGTGATCGCTTCTGTGGTAGTTAGAATATAACAACCAACTCTTTTATTCAGTTGATAGGCTTGATAGCCCGAGTTGACAAGATCAAGTGCAATGATCAACAAGGTGTAACGAAATTACATTCCTAATAAAGTTGGCACCTTTTTTAGCTAGCCATTTTGGGTAGTGTCGACGTGAAGTTTAGGTAATAAACCTGAATAAGGGATTGGCCTTTTCCTGACGACAGCAACACGTGAAAATAAACACGAAGGTGGTAATTCATCAACATTGTTGAGTTTACTATCCCCGACTAAGTTGAGCGTGAGTGATAATTTGTTTGTGAATTATTGGCTTAGCCGTTGGTTTGGTCTTTCGGTGTAAAGCTGCAAAAACTGGCCTATTTTCTACAAACGCGCTATGGGTTCGTTTTTTCTAAATTCGTTTGGATGACACGCAGGGACACGATAGTATGTGGTCAGTTATCACTGCACAATGTTCAAATCAAACCAGGTTGTATTTATCCGTGTTCAGCTGAAAACGAACAAACATACAGGTTTAAAGCGGGTTACTACCCTTCATCAAGACGGTGCCTAATGGTAAACTGATATGGACGTCGTAAGTAAACACTGCACTTGCTGATTGCCCATGCATAGAATATTGAATTGAAATTGCGCGAGAAAACGAATATGAAATAATTGTGGTTACTGTCGTCAGTTGTTGATGACCTTGGGGTTGTTGACAATCTTAAATTACGCGAGTGTTCTGTCTTACGTACGCAGTGGATTTACCAAAGTTACGGTGACGTCACTATCTAAATAAGGAGGACAATAGGCTGATGTTACATGATTTATGTCCGGACAAATTTCACTGCAGTTGTCAGAGTGCACAATTATTGTGACTACCTAAGTAGTGACAACCCTACAAACAGTTGTTGCTGAACGCACAACACGGGTTTGAACTTTCGGATTGCAACAGCTTCAGCATAGCGCAGTGTTCCCCTGTGTGACGTTGAGTAGATAACGCGAATTGCCGTTGTGGGATCGGATTGGTGTTGAGTCATTAGAATATGACGTGCAGTGGATGACGCAGGCTCTCTGTTTCTATGCGCCACCGTGACGTCATGTGTTTGCCTGACCGGTTTCTTGGCCCACTTCGGGATGTGCTCCATGACTATGGTTCTCAACTGGCACTCAGTCCTGCCTATGAAGAATGCTCCGCATCTACATCGATATTCATAGATAACGTTAGATTTGGCTGACTCGGGCACCGGTTGTTTCACACAGGGCGTTGGAATCCGCATTGTTCTGAACAGAATCACTGGGGCAACTGCATTGTATGTTCTCGCGACAGAACTAACCAAATGACGGTGAATAAGTTGTCACACCTCATCACCTTTAAAGAGAAGACGAAGAAATACCGGCTTTTGGACACTGTGTCGGGTCGAATTCTTATGTCAATGTGTCGCTTAAATCTTGCAATAAACGGTTCAGGGCAACCGTTTCGTTGTAGGGTGGTCTATAACATGGCCATCTCTTCGTGCACAATGTCATCAGTACAAATACGTCTGGTCCGATCAAGCAAAGTGCGCACCAAACTTTGTTTATAGGATCGGGGAACAAGCTTTCAAAATGCAGTTACTGACTTGTCCCAGTGCTCTTGCGATGGACTTTTCGTTGAACTGAACCATCTGCATTTCTTCTGATGCATATATCCAGAAATGGTAGACTGTTTTGATTCTCGCCTTCCATACTGAAATGTATGTTTGGGTGCAAAGAATTCATCTGATCAAATAGGCTCTGTGCATGCAGTTGATTGTCTGCGATGAGAGAAATATCATCGACGTATCTCTTGTATAACTGCACTGAGGATAACTGTCCTGTCATTTGTTGCTCAAGTTTTACCACAAAAATGTCTGCCAGAATGGTGCCCAGCGGGCTACTCATAGCTACCCCACCAATTTGCTTGTAGACAGAGTCTTGGAAAACGAAGCTGACATTTTTGGTACAGAGCAGTAGTAGTTGTTCTAATTCGCTTTCGGGTACTTCAAATTCTAGATGGTGCGCCCCCATATAAGAAAGCAGGAATTCGATACATTCGTCTAGTGGAACGTTCGTGAACAGCGACTGTACATCAAATGAGCATAAATACTTATCCCAAATAATCATTGTTTCAAGTAAGCCGGCTAGTTCGAAACTATCTTTCAGATAGAACTGAGTAATCCGGTCTCGAATGGGTTTCAGAAGTTTCGCGTACCATTTAGCTACTTTGTGTTATGGTGAGTGAAAATCCGGGTTTGTGAAGTTTCGGGAGCCCATATAGCTGTGGAACCTGGGTTCCATTTGACTTTAGATATTTAAAGGTTGCTTCATTGATGAAGTAACCTTCATGCAATACTTGTAGTTTTCTATTGATACGCTGCTCGATGTCTACCGGGTTGTCTGGTCTTGCAGGGCTTGTAGGGTTGTCACTACCTAGGTAGTGACAATGATTGTGCACTCTGACAACTGACTTTCTCTGGTATCTTGTTTGTTTTCTCACTGGTATATAAATGGTCTGTAGTATGCATTCGTAAAGATGCATCGAGATTTGTTCGGACATAAATCGTGCAATATCATCCTACTGTCTTCTTTATTCGACGTCAGTATTGGCAGAACAGACCAATATAAAAAGACAAGAATAGCTGAACATACACCGAACTAGTGAGTGCTCGCTATGACGTTACTGCTAAAACTAGCAGCATGTGCTTACTGAAATATGACTTTGTCGTTTACAAGTAACTGCGTGGAAGCAGGTCACGTTGTTGACCCGGTCGGTTGATTCCAAGTTTAAGAGTGCTGTCGAAATGTTCATTATACCGGCGTTTTCTGAGGCAACATTACTCAGTAACGACTTATGACTCTGCAATGTCATGGCCGGTGAATTCGAACAGTTCATCTTTGTTCGATGGATATATTTTTGGTCGTTATTTCCATAGTTCTTACACCCTAATGTTTTTTGCCCGCAACTGGAAGGAATAAATGAAATGCAGATGTATCGCGGTATTTTTTCCGGTACTGATGAACCGAGTGAAAAATGTACAATATTACAATAATCTCCTTCATTAATGACCCTTAGGGTTGATGAAATAGATTCTGGGAGACTGTACTAAAAGTTTCCGACAGTTGTGAACAGTTGTGGTGTTGTTCATAGGTCGGGATGATGGCTATGGTATTGGTATGTTTACCGAGGTTGATATTCAGGTCACAAAAGTCCTGAGCGTGATATCACTCAGCCAAGTTTAGCCAAAGTAAAAACTACAACGTCCAAAATTATACGCCGCACTATTTTTGTGGTGCGTTTCAGTTGATTATTTGAAGTCCAATAATATCGTCCGTAGTAATTTACAACCAAGTTGAATTGCAGCTTCCACTGAGCAGTTAGTCAAGGATGATCGGAGTAACCCGACGTGACAGATTTTACATGGCTGGAGACATACTTCAACTCCCTGACCGTGGAGCGTCACAACATACTGTTCTCTGTGTAACACTGTTAGTGATCAGTTGAACAAACGCAATGCGTAGATGCATCCATCAAACGTTTTCAGTCGGTCTCTAATAGTCGACTTTATGGGTTCATACATTGTTCACTGGCATTGTCGGTATTCATGGATCAGAATCATTTGGTACATTTTATTCAAGAACGACTGATTTTGTTTTCCTGCTGGTCTCAGTGTTACGATAGGCGAGTGTGTTTGTGACACGAATAACTATGCTAATTTGTGTCATCTGCCTATCCCGTTCAGCTCACTAGAAAGAAGTGACATTTTGAAAGAAAGTATTAACCACGGTAAGTATTTCTGGTTGTCATGTATATTGAAGCCGTCATTCTGCTAACTTACATTGGCAGAATGTATCATGATCTTGTCTAAATACACGTATTCATCATCACTGTAATAATCATCATGTGTGCTCGTAAGTGCAATGGTTCGGAGTGCATCTGGTCTTGACGGCTGTCCGCAATATTGTGGAGAAAAGATAGGTACAATTGTTTAGCGGAGAAAAAAAGGGAGGAGGAAAAGCAAAAACACTCCACAAAAAGAACACACGGATAGGCACAAACTACTGGCTCAGACCCAGTGCCAGCCTGTAGGGTGGACAATCGCGCACTCATCAACCAGGTAAGTCGCGCCTAGCGACCTCGTTCGACTGGGTCGCTCAGTACTCATATTGAACATTGCGCACTACGACAGGCTCTCCACTAACATATGGATTATGTGATCCTAACAGGGAAGATCGTGCATTCACAAAATTTGGGTTATCGGTGGTTAACCTGCCTAATTTCCAAATAAACTCAGGCCTACTGTCATGTTGTTCACAACGTCGGTCCATTTGATGACGGCTAGTTGGCTGAGACAACAGTAATCGTCCACCGAGAGTTTGTATATATCTTCCGTATGAACTGGCTAGACATTTGATCTATGGAGAAAAAATGAGTGCATATACGTACTGTAATCTCTGCCTTCAGTCGACAAATGGACGATTTCGTGTCGCTACAACTGACAGGTTGGCGAGTGCAAAACGTGCTTTCGCGTTCCTCGTGAAAAGTTCATAATCAGTGCTACGGGAAGGCCAGATGACACAACCCTGTTAACCGAAGCCATCGACAGGTCTCCAGCGACCTATTAGCAGAAGCAAACAGAAGGTCAGTGCTACTCTAGTCTCTTGTCAACACTGTGCTTTGAAGATGCGAGGTATATATCATACAGGCCAGCCCTGTTATTCAACCGATTCAGCATGGTTTGCTTGTTCTCTGCCTCACAAGCAGTTAGAGCACTGTCATCCACGCTTTCACTGTCAGCCAGCTAACTAACCGAAAGATGTTACACCTCAAGATCTTGGAAACCTCCGAGCACCATTTGCACAAAATTGTTCGTCAACTGATTCGAAAAATGCATAATTCCGAACTCCACTTGACGTGCAGGACGCTCAAGATAGTTGTCAATACGCACTAACTCTGCATCAGAGAAGACATTCAACGATGTCAGCGAACTGACATAATTCATTGGGACTCCTCTGCGATGAAGACAAAACCAGTAAGTTTGACGAACAACAAAGTCAACAGCAGTCTTATGTTTCAAAAATACCCTGACCGTTAGATAAAAAAGAAGTATTGATTCTACACTGTCTGTTGCAAGATGCGGATAAATACGGTACACCCAAGACCAGAGCGGAAATCTGCCCGTTTTTCTCGCCTCTGATTAATTCTGTGTTCCAGACGCGGCCGCACTATGGTGTGACAGAGACAGGGCTAATGTCTCTGTGGTTGTTACTTAATGTTATAACACTTTTGGTAGAAATTGATGTGACTGTTGATCCGCAGTAGACACGAGACCCATCTTCAGTCTCACATGTGGAACAAACGAATGTAGTCACTTCCTACAACAGACTATTATCATCATTGTTAAGAAGTGTTGGCCAGGACAGTCGCTGTTTCCAGTGCGTCCCGCACATACATCGAACACACCTCGTAGCCATTTGTCATAGGAGGTAAGATCGAGTTGTGTTGTCATAACAGCAGCAAGTACAACGATGTCCAAGTGTCTAATTTGTTCTATAAGATGACAGATTATATCGTGGAAGGCGTTTTTAACAGTGTTTGAACTACTTTCCTCTGAGACGTACGCAAATGTCATAAATATGCAGCGCTTTTCGGTCTGTGTAGACGAACTCTTCAGACCGGCTGAGTGAGTTGCTAAATCTGACTGCACATAGATGATCGGTCACTGGGATCCGGTCGAACATTGCTGTGCCATATAGCCCAGTGGAGGGCTCACCGGAAGTCCTGTGAACGAAACAATAGCCCATAATATTCCCTAGGTGGGAGCCCAAGTGAAGGACAATGCTCGAATCGTAGGAGATCGCTTCGAATGCATAGCAAATATACAGTACCTGGCCGGAGAGGTTGTTCTCAAGAGAAGCCTCCTGACTTATTTACCGGAGAGTACGAACGTTGAAAGCGCGAATGTTTTCCAGTTATTTTGATTTGAGGAGGAGCTTGGAAGGAAAGAAGGAAGAGGATAAATGTCTTGTGAATTGTCTGTCAGAGCAGCCAGTAATCCTGTTAATTTCCCGTCGATTTTTACCTCCGAGAAAGAGTTGATTTGAAGAATACCACCTCGAATCTCTGACTCAAAAGTCTCAAACATGAGACAGTAGAAGACAAGGTTTCGTGGCTCTTTTCGGCGCTTTTGACTCACAAGTGTTAAGTGAGGTACATTATGAGGTAAGGTATCCTTGGCAGACTGTATACAAGGCCAATGATGGAACAGTTTGACTTACTTGACATTTAGGGGCTTGGTTACCCTGAATTTTCAGGCATAATGATTTCGATGCCTGAATGTGATCGCCGCTGTGTACAGTGTATGCGTTTGGAGGCCTCTGAATGATGTCGAGATTTTTTGACCCTAATGGATAGAATTTCGGCTGTCACGGTCAACCCGTGGGGGACCAGGGTGCCCTTTGTTTGAGAATATCTCCTCTAACCTGCTTTTTTAATTGCAACACAACTAAAAAACTAGTTCTGCTGTAGGCTCACTGGATCGCGCCTCACGTTCCCGGTATTCCTGTGCGGCCGGTAGTGTGATATACATCTATATGGACGCATCTGACTTTCGACTGGCTGCTCCCCTTCACCTGGCTGACCTGGATTTGCTCGAAAAGACCGTAGTCTTAGTCAACGTAAAACTCCGGATCGATACACGCAAACAAAAACACTGGAGACACCCCACTATTCCAGCAAGTAGCGCCATTGTTGTGACGTTATTACAGAGAATGATGAGATCTATCATAAAAAACCACAAGCAGAACGGTTGATGCCCCCATACAGACAACTAGGTTTTATAAAACGTCTAACGGGATGCGGCATAAGACTTTTTCTAGATTACCGATAAGTAGTCGGGGATTTGGTTAATATTTGGTTAAACATCACCCACATCTGATCGCAATTGTCGCATTCCCATAGACTTTCCAGTCGGCCTCTTTTGAAAAGAAACACTAGACTCGAGTTTCGCTCTTAGCAAAGCCCATCACTAGTGCATATTTTCACCATGGCCGGGATTTAAACTTAATAGAAACCAAATTCTCGACCACTCATCATTCAGCTAGTGGGTCAATAAAGTCGAAGATTTCGACCTGTCTAGGAAGTCTTAATCGCGGGGTTATCGACTGGAGTTAACAGACAGTTATTGCGTCTTCCCTCGAGACGATCGTGCAACCGGATCATTACTCACAAGCGAAAGTGGTTGAGTGTTCACATATGATAATTCAGTCGTGCCTAATGTGAGGTCAATGGCGCTGTGGTAAACACGGTTTCCTCATGAAAAGCGTGGCCGGAATTCTAGTCCCAGCAATGACAAGAATATGCACTACTGACGAGCTCTAATGAAAGCGAATCTCGAGTCTAGTGCTTCCTTTCGAGAGGGGCCGACTGGAATGCGACAGCCGCGATCAATTGTGGGTGATGTTTAAAGTTTTTGTAAACTTGTATGTTAATATCTCATCAGAGAACTTCTGTTAAAAAAGTCGGAGCCTACTATTTAAGAGCGCGTGATACATGATGTCGGTTTCATTTAGGTTGAAGTTATTCAACGGAGCACAGAGAGACACAAGCTTTAGCGTATGTGTTATTCATTCTCTTTTATTGCACACTTGCCACTTAGTTATCTGCCAAAATTACTTTATCCATCTTTGAACCGCAGTAGTCAGTGTTCTGATAAT
>JTDE01000171.1:285193-299236 GCA_014338405.1 Paragonimus skrjabini miyazakii | reverse complement strand
TTTCTTTTATTCTCACCTGTGCAACGTGTTGCAGAATGTTCTGCCGTAATGTTTACTCACAGACAGGAGTACGTACAGACGATGAAGTGTTTGATTGCAGTTGAAAGTTATTGTCTGTTGCAAATCTAGTAATGCATGTTTTCTGGTTAAATCTTAGCTAACACCACTTACTGGCTGTAACTTAACCAACCACCTTGCATTTTGCAGTAACGTTCACAGTTACCTGGTTCATTTATTTATGTAGACTGGCAGTACCCAAGCGGAGACGAAGTTTGCAATCCTAGTATGTGTACATTGTATATTTGATGGTCTTCCGGTCACTCGGTTTACATTTTCGTAGTTGCCCACTGGTGATCCCAGTGGCGTTATCACTGCTGTTGGGGTGCTTGTGTTTTAATGAAATCTACGCCCTGAAAACAACGATTTTTAATAAGGCGGCGCAATTATCGAGGCTGGACTTTATTTGTCCTATAGCAAACTAATCCGAAACAAGTGCCAGTTTGTTAATTTCCCTATCTTCTGCATCGTTGGAATTGGGTATGGGTAATCCGCTGCTGCAATAAACATGTCCATGATATAAAAAATGTGAAGTAAGTCAAGGTGTTTATCTTTCTGGTTGAGTTAACACTATCGTAAGAGTTCATACACTCGATGTTTTGGTGGACAGAATACACGATGGAATGGTAAAACAGTAAAGTTATAATGTGACATCTCCATGACTCTAATTAGCAAATTTGCAGTATCACATACTAATAGACGATCACGACGAGGAGATATTGCCAAACGAAGTGATAACTAGGACAGTGAGTTTGAGAAAATCGTGGTGCTCTTTGTGCGCACCCGTGAACCTAGTGAAAAGTTATGCAATCTACACTATGAAGTTTTCTAACGAATGCAATTAGTGACGCTAGTCTTGTTCTTCAATTCAGACGAAATATCAATTGGAGACGATGAATATGTTGTGCTGGTTCAGTACAGTGGATTATTTGTGAAGCCAAAATGTCTGAACTGACATGATTCAAAAGTACGGTGCTATCAATCATTAAATCCCCCAAGCCATAGGATCTGAAGCAAAATTAATCTGTAAAACTTCCGTGATCATCAAATCCTGTGAAATCACTTCTTTTTTCTTAAGTAATACAATTCTGCGACTGGGACTGTCCAGTTATACTGCCACTGACTTTTGCCCACTAAATATTTTGCGTTCTTTGAAAATATATGACACATATGCAAAAACGTGGTGTTGACTTTGACTTCTTTTCTGACAGATGTCTGACTATCAACAGACACTTTTCGTTTACAATACATGTAACCTTGACTGCGATAAGGCTCCTGAAAGACTAGTGAATCTGCGAGGGGGTTGAATTTTTTATTTCCTAAGCATACGCAAAACACTATCGGTTAATGATCATAGTAATATCCACATTGGCTACTTTGACGAGGGGAATTCTTATTTATTTATTGTTAAATATCATGCGAAACTCTAACATTGACATCCTTCTTTCATAGGATTATCCTTGTGTTACTTGTATGCTAATTACGATAGTTGTCACAGCTTGTTCGTTTATGAATGTTGTATAAGTTACACTTCAGAATAGAGGTTAAATCATAATATGAACCAGGCTGACCATCATGCAGTCCAAATTTGAGCAGAAAAGTATGTTAATTCCTACTCTCTAAATAAGCCTTTTGAGTAATTAGTGTTTTAAATTCGCGGAAATTACGATTGCATTACTGATAAATGTTTCCTGAGTTTTTGACGTTTAAGATGCCTTCTCCGTTTAAAGTCAGTGTCCTTTAAGACAGTATACAAACCAGCCTCAAGACATTGAATGTAGTCTACATGACACGTGCAGTACTTAAACTGCGCAAAGTACAGAGTACTTTTCATGGAGTTAAAAACCGTTAGGAATATTCACAGACAAAGACGTTGCAATCACTACTGGTAATATCCAATGGGTCAACTGGGCACAGGCAAACACTGTCAAGGTCAAAAAGTTCAGTCTTCCAGTATCCATAAATTGCGAATAGTGGTTAATTACTAAGTGCTCTACAGTAATTGTGGTTTATGAGAATCAGCAAGTTTGAGTCGTTATAATTACGAGTTACAGTATCTTTCTGATGAGTCAAACCAAATAAAGACCAGTAAACATAGAGATCCAGGCAAATTTTACGAATTTAGTCCCATGTTCGATTGCCACTGACTACTTGCTTTATACTGACTCCTGAAAACGTTTGTCGATTGAGTGCAGTACACTTTTTTACTGTCATTTTGCATGGTTACCTGCCAAAATTTAGTTATAAAAATGACTGCCAATAGTGGAAGTGTTTGGTAGAACATCTTGAGGGAATTTTGATACAAAATAGTGCTTGTCGTTTGTATTGTGACCATCTTAAAACCCCTGATGGAACAAAAAACGAAATCCGTCTGAAGCATGATTAAAAAATTCTGTTTTTATTGTACTATCATTCATGTCCCGAGAGTTCTACCTCTACAGATTGAAGTCAGTAAGGTGGATGATTTTTAACAAAAGCCAAATGAATGAGTTCAGCGTTTTAGAACTGACGATCCTAATAAAACTTACAGGGGAGAAGGTGTCCATTCTTCTCTATTTTCGAACATATTTGGTCTTGCCAAATTGGATGAAGGCTCGTGGACAAGTCTTTTGGAAATGCAAGGTACACTAACTAGAAAATCATGCTTGTCTTATGCTCATGGGCGGAGGTGTTAATGACCTGAGTTTTGACACGAGGATTCAAGGTTTGAAAGGAAGACTAACAGCAGAAAATGTGTGATGGTTTGAGGCAAATTTTTAACTACCAGCGTAAATGAATATCTTTTTCTGGATTGCAAATGAAACGAAGGATTCTTATAGTGACAAGTCGGATCGTGTTAGGTCTTTCCAGGAGTAATCACGGCAACATGCTTTATGTGAGCCGAGTAGATACAGTCGTAAACAGTTAACTATCAGTTTTCAACATGAAAGACATATTGTGGGTAAGAGTGGATGCGGATGACAAAGAACAGTAAACCCTGTAGCGATAAGTGATGTGCTCCAACTTAGTCGCTTGCTTCTCCCATGTAAATGAATGTCTAAATTATGTTACAGCTCTCTAAAACAACGAAACTTGCTTCTATGTGACCATATTACGAAGGCTTTACCAGAGATGATACATAGTGTGTGGAATATCATTGCCTCAAACCACCCACATGTGGCTGTCGATTTCAGCTAAGTTTCGTGAGAACATGTCTAATCCAAGATGTACTAGACCAGGCCAGTGCAGTTTTGATCATTCAGATATCGAACCACAAACGATCTAATCATAGAAAAAGCATCAATGTTGGCCGTCTCAATCGCATTAGGTTTCAGTGATTTGGTTTATCGAGAGGTTGTTCTGTTCAGCGATCACAATCAACAGCATATTATATTCTCCGTTCAGTTAGCAAAATCATTTTTGAAAACCCCTCAGTCAAACCAGTTCGAACGTACAACAGGTTGTTCTTTATGAGTGCCTTCAACTCGCGTAAGATTTCCAAAATCATTTTCGTGTCAAACCGATCCGGACAATGCAACAAACCCAACGCATCTTACTAAGTATTACGACAAACACCTCCTTTAAAACCGCTTACTTTTTATGCGGTCAATCTGCAATGTTCTGAAGGAACAAGCTGCTTTCTTTGGCAGGCAACCTCGGTGCTTATCGCACAAAACCGCACGGCTTTTACCGGTAGAGGTTGCGGAGTTAGTTCATGAAATTTGCTCATACAAACAGAATTAGCGGATTGCATGTGCGGTCTTCTGTATACTTGACCCGTGGATCGTGCTACCCTCTCACAAACTAGCTCCAATACGCCAACACGTACTGCTGGATGAAGAAAGATAACTATTAATTAAAATGAATAGATTGTCGTAAGCTGAAGAAAATTGATCAATAAAGGAGACAGTTTGTTGAATCATCAGCTGGCGCATTCGCCTGCTGACGTAATTCGTTTTAGGAGCTCGAAAATATTATGACGAAGTGTTTTATACAAACAGTTCACCGATCGTTCATCATTAAAATTGTGGCCAATATCTGGCCATCAGTTTGGGTGATGAATTAACCGAATATCATTGTTTGTCGAAACGAACGTGATCGAAATGAATGTTCTATGAGGTCAAACCACTAGTAATAGACAGCGTACAGTGATTAATATCATCTCGTTGTCAGGTGCTGCTCACATTCGGACAGTTTTATTAGGGTTTAGCAAACCAAACCGGGCAACGAGTAAGTACAAACGGGAGCGGACACTAAAGTGCAGTAATGAGTGTCGATGGGTAGTCGTTGAAATGCGAACACGCGCAGCCAAAATCTTTTGGGCTTACCAGTTGACATATTTTGACATACATTTTCCACAATCCGGGCAATCTGACGGGCATTAAAACAAAATGTGACGACAGACTAATTAGTTAAACGTACACATCGGGCTGTATCTTGAGTGATAACCGCAGCTACCACTCACAGTAATACCATTACCGGTCCTGATGAATGCTCAAAACTGCAAATTATCAAGTACGTTGAGGCCCGATTACTCCGGCGTCGGCAGCCGGTTTGGCGAACACAAACACAACTGAATGTTAATCTTTGCATGGCGTTGGTTTCATGATTCAGCCCGACTGTAATTTTAGTCATTTCCTTTGTTTAAACTTGAATCCTTGATTGCAGTCTTTGCATTAAGATAGGCTTTCCAGCCGGCCTCTTTCCAAAAGAGGCATTGAATTGAACTTTCGGTCTTGTTGTAGCTCATCAATAATTATACATACTTGCAACGTGATCGTAACTGACTAACAAGAGTGGTCAACTGTTCAGATGTGTAATTCGACCGCGACTGACATGAAGTCAGTGGCGAAGTGATCGACAAAGTTGTCTTATCAAACTGTGGCCATAGTTCCATTCTGTGTGACAGGCGCAATAAAGTAAGAATGATATTCAACTAGATGGAGGTAATTAAAGAAATTCCGCTGAGGCCCCTGTAAATGGACTTTTCTTGTTAAGGATTGAACAAAGGTAAACTGCTGACATAGCACGTCGATGACACTAATAATCAGTCGTCCACAATAGACAATATGTAACCTAGTGCGGCACCTGAATAGTTGTTACTCCATCCTAAATGTAACGTCTGAATTTGAGACCGGTATTTGTTTGAAGCTTTTAGACACACTCATAGGTCCACGTGAAAACAATCGTCTGTAGGATAATCACGTGGTCTTGCCATTAGTTGAACTTGAGTAGCTTCGAACCGGCCCATCACGACCTCACACCAGTGAATATACTGTTCACAGAAACCAACAGCCAATGCAGCCGAAATCTGTGTACAAGCTTGAACTTAGAAACTACCTGTGTCTACAATCAGAGAAGTTCAACATATCGATACCACATTACACATTCTACCAATTAACTGCGAAAAAAGCTACATAGGCAGAACCGAGAGTTGCTTAATCTCAGAGTAAAGAAATATGGGCACAATATGGGGTAGAAGTCTGTTGTCAGATAAAAACACTGTTCTTGAAATACGCATTTTCTGCAGTCACTGGACTCGATCTGATTACTGACCTCGTTATGGGCTACGATGGGGCATTCAGCTTTATGTTAGGTCCTTCTAATCCAAGACACTCATACTGATGCAACATTGAATGCTTCTTGCTGAGTTGAAGATTGATATCTTGTAACAAGTTGATCTTGACATCAAGATGTGTGCTTCGGAGAAACCGGTGATAGGCTCTAAAAACCTGTACGTTCTGTGTCCCAAACACGTTTGAAAAGGATATTTCGAAGAAATATTTAGAAAACTTTCCGATAGTAGAGTGAGATCATTAAAAGTCTAATTAATATCATGACGCGCAGCTAGCTTATCGCCTTGGACCGTAGACAAATAGAACGTTTAGGTTGCGTTGTGAAATCCACACGGCGCAGCCAAAAATTCGACTATCCCAGGCGGAATTATGATTATCGGTTTTGGAGGGAGGAACTTGACAGCTGGTGTGTAAGTAGTCAATTATCATTAAATAGGTTAGTCTTTAAGGGAACGAAAAGTTAGCCTATATGATTGGGTATAATGGTCTAGCCTCGTCACTTTGCTAAACGCATGAAAATGAATATACAGTCGTCAGTCAGCTAAATCTTTCGATACTGTGTCTAAGGAATATGGCCGACAGCTGTTAGATGACTTGATTAGACTGAGTTGGATCAAGTGGTTGACGTATTTAGTTACATGCGACTTATTAATGCGTGATCACCAAGGTCCTATTAATGTCAAAGCATTGAACGGTTTTGTGTCCATTTGTACAAAGGATCGTACAAAGAAAAAAAGTTTAACTGAGATAAAAGTTGTGTCGTGATGAACAACTTTTTATTACACAATCCACTGTACAGTTATTGCATATTTATCGTTCACAAACAGCGACCTGGTTGCGTTTTATGTTTTTTCGAACACTTCGGTGACTAGTTCAAACGCAGCTAGAAGCTGTGTGTTTACGATAACTCGCTGGAGGGTGACTACTGTAAATCTACTTGACATCTTTTGAATCCAAAATTAAGTACAAGATACCGTGTGGTTTTTATGGAAATTCCACTACATGTGGCCACTTGTAGGGCAGGAGATTGCGCTTCCATTGACGACACTGTCACCCAGGAATCTGTAACTGATGATGTTATGTAAAACGTAGAACCGAACGATGCGATGACAACAATCTGGTCACGATCATGCCTACTACTGACTAGCTGCGGAGATTCCGCTTGGCTGGTTGCACTTTTATGGTGAACATTCAGGTTTTCGCTGATTCTTCGAGAGTACACGTTGTTATCTCCGCATATGCGGTCGTTTTCCACGAGCCGGGATTGATTGGGATATAAAACGCCTTCACAACAGGCAGGCAACAGTTGATTATGCTCCATAATTTCATGTACTACAAGACAGACAATGAGGAAGACCGCCATATAAAACAAATGATTGATCTTCAAAATTTTCATAGTTGCGTCAGTGAAGTTGGCCGGGCGGTCGGGAGAGTTGAATGAAGTAGCACCTTGGAGGAAGTTGAATGAGGACATTTAATGCATAAAATAAGGTAACCGTACTGTTGTTGTCATAAGTTTAGTCAAATGAAGGAGCAATTCTTTCAAGATGGCAGACTGTAATGTGCGACCGAAACCAGCAAGCGCGCACTAGTTGAATTTGAATTGGTGAAGGAGCGTGCTGCTGTGTTGTCGGCGCCGTTCTAGTTATCGTTTGTGTAAGTCGTGTGCATGGCTTACTGGGCCTTTGGCTCATGTTTGTTTCCTGTTGTTTCCTTTTGCAGGACTTGTTGGAACCCCTACTTCGGAAGAACGCTGTCCCCTGGTGTCTCCACATTGCCCCACAGTTGGTCCGAGAGTGTTACGGACAACCAGAGCGGTAAACAGCCGGCTTGCATGCTACATTTTGGCGACCCTGCCAGGATGAAAAAAAAGTAATGCCGGGACAAAACAGGTGTCAGTGTAAAAAGAAGAGTGCCGTGAAAAAAAGAGGTATCTGGATAAAAAGAGTATCAGGATCAGGAGAAAAGTGTGGAGATGAAAATGAGTGTAAAAAAAGTAGTTCCAAATAGGTGGGCGGAGGGCCCACGGGCACTCTATGTACCCTGGCAACATGAGCACGAGCCGGCTTGTAGAGGGTTGGGAGCACTGGGGACAGTGCTCAACGTAGAGGGATGTTGTGTAATGTGCGACCGAAACCAGCAAGCGCGCACTAGTTGAATTTGAATTGGTGAAGGAGCGTGCTGCTGTGTTGTCGGCGCCGTTCTAGTTATCGTTTGTGTAAGTCGTGTGCATGGCTTACTGGGCCTTTGGCTCATGTTTGTTTCTTGTTGTTTCCTTTTGCAGGACTTGTTGGAACCCCTACTTCGGAAGAACGCTGTCCCCTGGTGTCTCCACATTGCCCCACAGTTGGTCCGAGAGTGTTACGGACAACCAGAGCGGTAAACAGCCGGCTTGCATGCTACACAGACAATGAAAATGGAGTAAACATAGAATGAGTGTAACCCAATGGGGACCACCTGTTGTAAACCCTCCCAATCGATACGCTAGTTCGATCTCAGTATAGTGGTGCCTTCGATAAAATGGGATTCTCTTCCCGGTAATAATTTACGCGGGAATCTTGGTCCCAAACAGTACCGCGGCTGGTCCCGTATTCGCTCCCAAGACAAGCCGAAAGACACGTTCAATATAAGAAGCTTTGTTCCGCCCCAAAACGTGTGCAGCTAAGGCGACATGTACAGAGTATTTATAGGACGCGTAGTGACCACACATTCCCAATACATCATAGAGAACAGTAGCCGAAAAGAAAGAGTTAGGATCGCAAATGTGCATAGCGGTATAAAAAGTCTCAACCGATTGGAACAGTTCCGCTAAGTCAGACTGAGTCAATAGTTTTTTTCTCTTCTCACAACGGAGGCGCCTTGGGACTGTAACAGGGTGGGCACCCTAACACCACCTATGGCGGAAAATTAAATGAATGCACGCGAAAGTGCAGCGACTTCAGCTCGAGAGTAGTGTCCCTTTACGTGTGACGTTTGGGGCTGGCTTACTGATGTTAATTGTTCATAACCAATTGTCTTCGTCAAGACCATACCATATATGGATTTGTGATTTGCGTGGGTTCGGTGCACCAGATCAAAATGCCCAGTTTATGTTCAAGATTGCGAATTCATAGGTTAGATTTTAATACTGGTAGCTACAATGCACAATACTAAACTGTTGAAAGATCTATCAGCGACAATACAATCCCTCGTGTAAAAACGTAATACTGGGATACTTTGCTGTACAAAGAGTAAAGTAAACGTAATGAAAAGATCGCTATTTATTCGAACAATATGATTCACACAAACAGTATACATCGACTAGGTCAGCATGAATTGAGTCAGTGAACGGTAATCACTACAAAACGGCTATCCAAAGCGCTTTGTAGACATGACTATGCAGAGTGGTGAGAAACAGAATAAGATGACCCAAGTCGAAAAGAAGTCAGTATTTATCTCATTACCAATCGTTAGCAGACTTAACACTGTTATCAGTAGAACATTTTATGCTGTCAAATTACACGTCCGTCTCAACTCTACTCCAGCTTTGTGTTTACGGTTAAAGGATAAAGCACCCGTTTCTGCGGCTTCTTTCTGTGGGACCAGTTACGTGGGTCGCACGACCAGGCGCTTATCTGAACATATTCGTGAGCATCATCCAACCTGGAGCAGCAGTGGGGTCACCAAGACAATTACCAACGCAATTGTTGCATACCTCGTTGATACACATCATACTGTCAAACTGGACTCCTCTTTTCGTTCGATTTACCGAGTCAACGGCAGTCACTGAAAAGCTGTCAGATGCCAAATTTTGGTCACAGCTGAGACGATTGGAATTCAACTAGAAATTCCACCCTTGTGTGCACGGAACCGCTTTGTTCAGACGTTGAAGCTGTCAGGGCCAACTACCCACACCACGACCGATCAAAACACCATGGTCCCAGTTGTGTCATAATTGTGACGTTATCGTATCGAAACATGTGTGCCGATGACGTGTCTGACCTCACTCGAACTTGCTACTTGTTTTGTTCGTTTCGCCCTGACAAGTCTGTTTCATATAAATTGTTAAGTAATTAGCCTGATGATGAGTAACCGAAAACGAGCTTGTTCGCTACACTATTGTTTTCCGATAATCCCTTCATACGTATGACAGCTATCGCTACATACGAAAGTAAGCGTTCGAAGAGAACAAAGATTAATATGCAGCTATTCAGTTCTCTCTCAATGTAATGCAAAATTGACGTGAGCAGAATGGGAGTCGCTTGGTTTGACCATTAATTCCAAGCCAACCACTCGAGAAAATCAGTAACTAATTTTGACCACTTAGCGCAACACCGAAAAATGTTGCTTCTCCACAAATACCTAATTGTTGCCCAAAATGGCGAATGCTACAACGCCATCTGTTCAGTCCGATAATTGGCTAACTCGGTTTTGAGGAACTCATGCTTACTAGCTATGCTCAGAAAAGAAAGTTATTTGTCACCTATCGGACGAATATTACAACGTGGATCATTGGGTGAAAAAACAGTCTTCGTACAAATGCTCCACAAGCAAGTACGAGATTTAGTGATGTATTGACTCATTATACTCATTTGTATTGTGCGGTCCCAATGAAAGTATCCTGGTTGATATGGATTAGAAACGTCGATTACCTAAACCCTCAGTACATAACCAACATTTTCACAATTCTTGGTATTCTGAGGCAAAACATTTGCATCTTCTTTCACGATGTGCGTTGTTCGTCAAAAACAAAGGGACAAAAAATAGTTGGTAAAATGATGAGGATGAAACGTTGAGGTGACGGCGACACAACCGAACAAAGATTTATGTCTTACAGTTGACGTTATCCGATAATCTGGGAGTATTTACACACATACATTTCTTTTCTGCTATAGTCCAAAAACCCAGTTGATTTTGATGAAGAAACAAGGCTAATAACCAGTCTTTTGGACAAACTCTAGTTTGCTTATGAATTGTTTCAATATGATGCTAATCTGTGGTGTGTCTTGTATTTACAGTTTTTCTAAACTAGTTATGTCAATTCAATGAGGAAGAGGAAACAAATTTAATTAACTGGAGTATATCTACCTAACTTGCAGCATGCATAGAATCAAATAACGTCACCATTATACTTCATATGATTAAAACCTAAAAATATGTTTTATCCGCTACATCAAATGGATTGTGTTTTGTAAATCAGAAACGTTTATTATGATTCAATTTGGGAAGGAGGACTCATCTGACAAATGACAATGCATGTCACAAGACACAAGAGGCACGCACAGTCTCTTGCACCAAACGAAATCGGCTTCAAGCTAGAACAGATATCTGCTTTTATTTTCAAACAATCTCAGTTGTTCACGACGAATGTTTTGATCAAGTCTTATTGTTTCCAACTGTTTACTCCCGATGTGATAGGAAATCCTCCTTGAACGCGTATGTACCCATCGAAAATACCTGCAGGTTTTGCGGTTTGGACAAACTTATAAACTGTAAAACGAATGTCCCTTATTCGAAGCCTTTAGCGCTTAGTTTACCCAATAGAAAACTGGCTTCTTAAGTCAATTCAAACGCAACGCATGCTGGATAATCTTTGTTGGAACTCCATTTGACCACTCTTTTTCTACAATGTAAGTTATATTACAATACTTGCTGAAACGCGCATCATTATGACTTTTGATTCAATAGTAAGATTATTTTTCGCAGTTATTAATATTCATCAACTAGTTAAAATGAACCCGCATATTTTAATTTAAATCACATCCAAATAAGTACAGCAAGATGTTAACAGCATAAACATTTCATGGTTGCTGCTTAAACGAGTAATAACTTGAAAATGTGAGTGTAAGCTACACTGAGAAACACAATGACAGACTGTTCAACAAATTCTTTTTGGAGACGAGCATTAATCAAAACGGTTGCCTTATAAAGTTGTAGCCGGAGTTCACATATCTGCAGTGTCAAACTTATGCACTGCTGATGAGCTCTAACGTCGGCAAAAGTAGTGTTGTCTTTAAACAAGGTATCACATTGTAGTGAAACCAAGAGATGAATCGACAATGTTACCAAATAATCTACAGTACCTGTCTACGACAAATTCCACCACATTAAGTCTGCTTAATGTTTAAATAACGTTTCTCTTGAATAACAGATAAATTCCAGCGAATCCAATTCCTCCAGCATAGTAAAATCAGCTTTTGCCACAGTTAACTCCCGGTGACAACGACCACGTGTAAGCAAAAGCGGGGGTGCGCGAGGACAAAGTGTGTATTCATTCAAACAATAAACAAATGTAAAGCATCCTTCCCCAGTTACGAATTTGAATAATGAAATCAGAAGACCGGTTTTGCAAGATGGTAGTACAATTTCGTATGTTTTCATCAGTCGCTACGCATAACAGCGGTGGATATGAAAAATATTTGAGAGATTTCGGTTCATAAATCAAGTAAGTGAATACACTAATCTGTCATTGGTCAAAACCATGGCCAACAGTTTTTGGACACAGAGGACGGACTTGCTACGCATGACAAACAGCACCTCGAGTGACTTGAGGATGACGGCAAGTGATGTCGCATCAACACACGGAATGCGTTTGACGGGCCGACCACATGTCCGGTCTCCAACAGGTGTCTGGCGATCGCAGAGGCTGGCTTGCGTTGTTTGGTCGGGTCGCGTCGGGTCACGCCATACATCAAATCCTCGATGTACTTGTGCACATGTTCCTTCATTCTAAGGCACAGGGAACGATTAGTTCGGCCAATGTAAACGTCACTGCAGCTGCAAGCGAACTGGTAGATACAATGTGAAGTGGACAGTTCTGGAATCCGAGTCGTAATGTGAGGAAGTGTGTCACTTGGTGCGACTGAGTAAACGCAGTGTATCTGCATCATACGTACATTGGATGACTCGTGTCGGTTGTCGCGTTAGAAATGACATATTACTATCTTCTTTGTACGGTAGCTGCATGTACACCGGTTTCTTTGAAATAGACGCTTCTCGTGGGTTTACTATTTTTTGTTTGCTGTGAAAGTCAATGAAACCCATTGGATAAACGTTGGAGACCAGGATCTTACGAATATATTTCAACTCTGTGTCTGGTGTATCACCTGTACATATAGTTGGTATGGGTTGAGAAACAGCTGAAATTCAAATAGTGTGCTCTTCAGGTGGACTTACGTTGTACTGATCAACACACTGTATCATCCTTCCGTCGCTTGATGCTGATATCCAGAAAGGCGAGCGTGTCTTCCTTTTCGAATTCAGACGATAGCGTTAGATTTTGGTGCAAAGAGTTCAATAAATCCAATGTTTTTTTATTCTCTTTGTCTTGTGCGAATACTATTATGTCATCAACATATCGCTTAAATATTTTCGATATCTACCGCTGTTATGTGTAGTAACTGATGAGAAAATACGAAACGGTACTACCAAATTGCGAAACCGGTCTTCTGATTTCACTATTCAAATAAACAAGTGGTTTACATATATATACAGTGAACATAGCAAGTATGAAGAATAGTATATAACAAGAGTGCGAAAAGGTAACAGACTCTACATTATACACAGTAGACCGAAATCGCTTTCTACCCATCATATATTTATTGTTCTGAATGTCGTCGCTTTAGTAAGGCACAATACATAACTACAACCCTTAAAGATGAAAACAAATTGATGTGTTTGGTTTACTCAGAAGTTACCGGTGCTTTCAGTCAAAAGGGATCAGCCTATCGGTGCCACTTCACATTGTATTTACCAATTTGTATGTAACTGTGAAAAAATTTACATAAGTAGAACCGAGAGATGCTTGATCTCCAGAGTAAAGGAACATTTGCTTAAATGGATGCAAAACTCCATGTTACCGGAGAACGGCTATGTTGCTGAAACGCGTATGCAGCCAGGTTCCTCAGTCCCTAGACACGCCCTGACCACTGGACACGTTATCGATCTATCTTGTGCATTCAGAGTTCTGTTACGTCATTTCAACCCAAGATTCTTACGCTTTGCAGAAGCGCTCGCAATTAACCAACTCAAGTCATCTCTCTGTATTCAAAAACAACTGTTCGTGAATTTGACACTTCTTTGGACTTAATGACCTATCCTAACCCGCTTATTGATTATTCACCCCTCTAGTTGTTTGCTATAAAAAACGCACCCGTGTCATGATAAATTCGGTACTGACGAGTCAATACGAAATGCTTTCATTCACCAGTTTTCGTGTTCTAACTGAATTGTTTAAACTGTTCAAGGGAACCAATTGTTTTAAATTAATCAGAAATGTTAACGAACGAAACGGAGAGATCACCTATTTTGAGGTGTTATTTACACGTGATTCATTCGTGTGAAAATATGCTTGGGTCAAACTATGAAGTAGGATTGAGAACTATTCATGATCTCTAGTACATTGTAAAAATTAGATTTTAAGATCTTCTGGAATATGGTACAACTCAGGTTC
>JTDE01000171.1:226282-261845 GCA_014338405.1 Paragonimus skrjabini miyazakii | reverse complement strand
TTTGTGGCCATAGCAGGTGCACCGCCTAAACAAACCGTTTTTGATGACATAACACCGGGTCAAGCAGCCTGATTCCAATCGCCTCGGCAGTACAAAGTGTTCTCATTCGGATCCCTTTTGATGGGTTGCCTGGCACGCGATATACCACTTTGAAGGCTTGATCAGTGTCCACCTGGTTTTGTATGTAGTTGAAAATGGCTATGAACAATACTGAAAATTTCAAGTTAAACATCACCCACAATTGATCGCAGCAGTCGCATCTAGTGCTTCTTTTCGAAAGGGGCCGACTGGAAAGTCTATGGGGATGCGACAGCTGCGATCAATTGTGGGTTATGTTTAACTTGAAATTAACCAAATCCCCGACTACTCATTAGTAATACTGAAAATCTTACCACATTTGAACGTTTTGCTAATTTTTGTTAGAAATTTATACCAAAAGCAGTGTATCCGGTCAAATGTAACATGAATTTCCATGTGAAAGTTTATTGTTTACTTTCAATCAGTGGTTCATAATCAACTTCAATAAATTCCTAACTAACTTTCAATAACATCCGGCAAAACAGGATAGGTTTAATTTATGATGAAACTAAACCAAGAAGATAATTATGCAGTCAGGCGAATTCCTGGGGATTGTAACTAAACAAACTAACCGCGAATTCGGTTTATAACAGAATCCAGTAAACCCGTGATATAACCCACAATCGTGAATTGTACTGTCTCTTTGGAAGCTGAAAAGCATTAGCTTCAACTCGAATTGGGTTAAGGGGATTTCTTAAGAGTCTGAAAAAGTCAATATAGTTCAAACCAAATAAGGTCATTTTTGTCATTCTTAACCAAAAACAATGTTTTGTTAGAAAAATTAACACAATCAACCCAATGTATATAATTTTTCATATTGAGATTCATAACGTAACTCTTGTAGAAAATGGTGGAACTGTTTTCTCTCGATATGAACATATTTGCCCGAATACAATATATCACACTACATAATTTTGTATCAAAACCCTAGAAGCAATAGGTTGCAAAGCATTTTCAGAATAGTTGGGACAATATTGGAACCCGGTTTCCAAAGTCATCTGACAAACTTTTTCATCTGGTAAATTGATGACCACTAGAGATAGGTGGCTTTCCGGATAAGTGTTCTATTTAGCGTGCACGTCTTAAAAAACTAAATGAATTATTGGGTCAGTCATCTCAAACAATCAAGTCGATCCTTCCTCGACACGCAAGCCATCAGATCTGCTGTGGAGGAAGCCAGTTTTCGGCAAGGAAACCGAAGAGGTTCTGCTATTACAGATTCACAAGTAAACGCATGAACTTGGTATCTTTTAACATCGATAAAATTAAGAAGACACACGTGGCAAACAAGCTTGTTTTCAGTGATTTATTATCAGGCTAAATACAGCATTTATATGGGTTTACCGGGGGTAGTACTTCAGTAGAGTGAGGGATGATAATCATTAATGTCAAGTTAATCAAACTCTTGAATTCCAATTATCTAACGCCAGTAACTTGAGTTATAAACGTTTTTGGGAAATCGGCAGTCCTATGTAACAGATCGATCCGTGCTATTGATACATGGCCATTAGAGGTTCGGTGATTTGACTAGACATTTTTGTGAGCACAACGGCGGTGAGTGCAAGCGGATTGCGATGGCTTCTGAGGAGGCTAGTAAACGGCTTTTGACCCACTTCGATTGCGATCAACAGACTGGTTAGCTCGGTTTGAACGAATCCGCCGGACTGATCAAGTGGTTTGGTTTGATCAACTACGCAGCGACCGATGATGTGCAAGCCTTTATCGATCCTCTAGCTAGCCACGCCCGATGATGCTCCCGCATGAGTTCAGGAAAATAACATGGTTGTGCGGCCTATGCAGCTCGTTCCACAGGAACAAACGAAACAGTAATGACACAGTGTATGTTCAGGCAATGCATTTTTTGGCTGCGCACGCCGAACTGGCGTGGAGATAAATCGAACACGTAAGTGAGCCGCGAAACACGTTTCGTTGAGTGGTGTGTTAAGTCTCCTGGTTATATTTTCATCATTGTTATCGCCTTTAAATGGCAACGTAATATGGATATATTTTTGTCTACAATTTGCTACATATCTACATTTGTGCTAATTATCATTTGCTAACAACTAAAATGTTCTGGATAGCCATTTTCAAGCAGTGTTACATATAAATGGTTTTTCTTCTGTAGTGTCACCCCTGCATATTCCACTGCTGTATCTAGTGAACGCCAGACTAGGTTCTTCTTTTGTCTCCAAGGTACAAGGTACACGAATTTGCATTGCGATCTCAACGTGCATGTGTAACCGCGAGTCAAGGAACCACGTTTAGAGTTACAATTGTAAGACCAGCCGATAATTTGCTCACGATTCATTTATGTAAATCCGTAACGTATATGCCCGTAAATATCAAACTAATTGGTATCACTGCTAGTCAGGGTTATTTGATTTCAACATTATTGTTGCTTGGTGAACAGACCACTGCCAACTGCCCAAATGAATGTCGTAGGTTATCTACACATACTGAAAATCAACACTTGTATTTTTATCTTGGATCAAGTGTGAAGCTGTTCTGGATATCACATTACATAAATCAGGCTTTCACCGACTTTCTCACTCTCATTTTTTGTTTCATTCACGGTTCCGTTCTGGTTAACGGCATTACCGTAGCATTTGCTAAGACTATCGAATTATATGAGACTGAACACGCTGTACGTCATTAACGATATGCTTGACAAATAATCAGGGAATTGGTTAATGTCGTGAAAATCACCATATATATATGATCACATTAGCGTAGACCTTTTAACCAATCCCTTTCGGAAAGAAGCAAATAACTCGAGTTTCTGTTTTGATGGATTTCGTAAGTTGTTTATAGCCTTGCCATTTCCGTTACTTGGATTACGGTCACGCATTCTTAAGCAAAGATGTGGAAAATTGTGCTAACCAACTCATATCAGGCTTGACCGAATTGCCACTTCTGAACGATAAACTATGTCTTGTCAACATCAACTGATTAATCCACTTGTCACTGAGTCTGACAACCTATGTTGCTCATGTAGCATAGTAATCGCTTTTCATTGTCCAAGCTGGATTGAATACCGTGTACTTCTTCGCTAGCTTCTGCAGCATGCACGGTTTATGAAAGGTAGGGTAGACAGAGAACGACTTTATGATAGAGAATGAATGACTTAGGTTGGAATCAGAGAGCTCTGTTCTAAACTTTGCTCGCGTAGTGCGTCCCTTTATACATCAAGTGTGTACTATACGAGTTCATTAGGGTACAGATTAATAGTAAGTGCAAATAAGTGAAAAGATGGATCAAATTTGGATTGCATACTTGTAACATATATGAGGGAATGCTCTCCTATTCCTACGTGTAAGCTAAGTCTGTCCTCGGCCAAATGCCCAAAGATATCCGTTCATGACAGTGAAGAGATAGGCGGAAGAATATGCGTACATGAATTTTGACAAATGTAACATCCATAACGAAGCACGTATACTGGGAATTTTATCGCCCACGCAATTAACCATTATCATAAACATTAGTCGAATATCTGAAATTATACAGCTTACTAATTTGATGTCTGGTTTTTACATCCCCATTTCCGCAGTTTACCAACCGAAGTTTCTCGCTTCAATTTGAATCAGGGTTATCGATTTGGGGAAATCAAACACACTCAATCCACTACTACACTGTACTGTCAATGCTGTGGGTTATAGCAACAGTTCATAGTATATTTCAAGAGTTTGTGTTGGTCACACAATAGTCAATTTGTTCCTGGTGTGAGGAATCAGTATGTGCATCCGTCCTTAACTGGCGGTATACTAATCTGAGAGTAGGCATATATTTGTTTTACCCACCAGTGATAGGTTCCCATACAGATGGAACATCATCCATTATTGATCACAGCTGTCGCATTCTCACAAACATTTTAATTGACCCCGTTCGAAAAGAACCACTAGACTCGAGTTTCGCTCTCAGTAGAGCTCGTCAATAGTGCATATCCTCACCACTGCTGAGACTAGAACTCCGGCCACGCTTTCATGAGGCAACCGTGTTGACCACTGTGTCAACGTATAATGGGACAGTTTTTCATAAATCATGATGACCACTGTGTCTCAGATAAAATAATCCAAAGTCATTCTTCCCGCTAGTTAAAACTTCGTTCATAAACCTCCTAGGGGTTTTCCGACTGGTTGCGAATTACACAGAAGAACAACAAAATTAATCAAGAAATGTTAGGCACTATAGTTTTAATTTTAGTGTGTTGGAATCATCTATATTTGGTCCTCGAATATTATGACCCGAATGGTTTGAATTCTAGCATACCAAATGATCTAGCTCATTTATACGAACGAATAATTTATTACCATTGATCACATTTAAGAGTTTGGAAATGAAGTAACGTTTTTCTTTGGTTTTATGAAGTCAGCAAAATAAACGCTGATAATTTCCTTTTTCAAATTAACACACAAAGATTCAGACTGTGCAAGCTGACTGAACAGCTATCCATTGATAAAAGACACAACAAACATTTGAGAGAGTTGGGTCTCTGTTTCAATCAATAAAATTTTCGCTGAAGAAATACTTCGGGTGTATTTTATCGATTACGATGTGGATGATTTATTGCGGTTTGTGATCGCTAAACACGTCTGATATTCTTTGTGAACAACACAATACATTCCCAGCGGAAAAAAATGTGAGTCTAGCATTATTTCACAAATTATTGGATCGGCGAATGTCACAGAATGTACAATGCAATTGATAAATTCGGAAGATTTCTGCAGGAAATGAAAAGGTTTCCGTAGGCCTGTTTCTGTTTGTGTATTGAACAGGAAAAGTATTGTTTCAAAAGTCTTATGAATTCAGACGGAATATGAATGAAATTTAATTAAAGATAATTTGAATAAAACTGCTGTTGCACATTTCTACGAAAGGTGAACACTGAAATGCACTGTTCATTCTATCCCAGCATACTCAAGGGTGTCACAGAGTTGTGTGTGATCAGTGAACACGGTAACGGCAAATTAGACTGTTTGATCCGATGAATACATCAAAACGGCGGTTAAATAAACTTGATTTTACACAGTACTTAAGAAACTATGCAAAATAATATTAACTTTTCACTTCAAATGATATACAAGTGATTATCCTATCCAAGGAGCAAAAAGCATCCAAACCAAAGAGCTGTTGAAGATAATCATCAGGTTTAAGATCATTAAAACATGCAAATTTAAATGTTGACAAGGCAGATAAAAATGTCTAGTTGTAGTAAAGTTCAAAAACTACGTATCTATGTTGATAATCAAGATCAAAATTGGACGTAGATTTCAAAATTTTTCCGATAATTCATCCAAAATGGTTGATTTAACAAAAGCAAATTTTCGCTGAATAAAAAGTTGCACCCTGTGTAAACAAATTAATCATTATGTATCAAATTTCTTAACTTACTAAAAACATTTACCATCTCGTTGTACACAATGCAGTTATTTTAACATACAGAAACATCGTTGTGTCAAGTGTGAAAATTCGGCAACCTGTGTGTTGACACTAACAGGTAGTCCGAGAAAATCTTTATGCTCAATTTCTCTCAGGCCAGTAAAATTTTAAAACTATCAACCGTCTAGCTGTTAACCGCAGAGTTAGTGCGTTCCTGTCTGAACGGATTCCAACTGTGATGCCGTTCCGTCCACATATTAGGTTGCTCCACCAATAACCCAATTTCATGTGGAGGGTATTGGTCATTGGATTGTTCGTTAGCCTTTCTGGATGAGGAATTATCCTTGACACGAGGACACTTATAGTGGCCGAGCTGCGAGAATTTTCGATAAGTAGCAGTTCATTTTATGACAAGCTTGACAAAAATGGATGTTCGTTTCCAGTCGTTGAAAATTATGAGGCGACTATAAGCGGAACGATTCCCACAGGAGTCTTCAACAAATTCTCACTGAAGGACTTCGAATCGACACCGTCCTGTTGGATGAACATGAGAAGTTGGTATTGTATTGTGCAGCTTGGGTAGCAGAATGGAGTGATATGCTGTATCAAAGTGTTTAGGAAAATTGAAATATTTCACGTAAGTGGTCAAATTATTAGTGTGGTCCCAGTCCGAAAGCCACATGCATACCACAATATTTTGGTACTGGAATCTTTGTTACAAAAGCCGTGTCACAAAAATTGGCGATGACAAGCCAGGTAAGCTGCTTTGGGAAAACACTAGGTCAGTCGGTTCTATCGCAATCTTACACCGTTTAGAGATACGTGCAGCCTACCCGGGTTAGCGGAATTACTTCTGAAGTTCAGTTTTTATGTACTGTATGCCCCGATGGCTTGCTTTGGCTGAAACACAGTCTCTGTGTATGCATACTGAAGGTTTTGGAACTCGGGAAGTCGAATTGTTCACGCTGATGTCTTTACCTTTTTGACTTTGAAAATGACGTAATGGGCGGAATTAGCCACAGGTCATCACATCGAAAATGTAGTCTGTTCAGCCGAACTCAACACAGTAAATTGACCTGATTACTGTCCTAGCCAGTCAAGTTACCAGAGAGACAAGTCACTCAACAGATCAGTCAGTAGTTGTTCAGAGACTAGTGCTACTTACCGCCAACGCTCATATGATCATTGAGCCTACCAAACGACGAATGTGCGTCATAAGCACACCAAGTTGGAACGAGCCCTCACCTGTCTTTATTCTTAAAGACCAACGCGTTCGAGTAGGAGAAAATGGAATGCTAAATCTTGAAATTACAGTCAAGGTTGGTTATACTGTTGTGACCGCAAAAGACGCTTGGCCTGAGAATTCGTTTATTGCGCAAACTCCCGTGTAGGTCATGTCGAAAATCAAACCACAAACGCGTACACTCATTTGCACGTCAGACATGCATTCACATACATCGCTGTCATTCGCCTTGGTGGAACTTCTGCTGTAGCGCGTACACACTATTCTGATAGTCTCTTCTTGTCCGTCGTCTTCCTGGCGTTCGGAGCTTGCTCTTTTGTTCCTGAATGTCACCCGTGGGTAATATATTACTTGTGAGTAGTATACTAATAACAACGAAACTGCCTGTCATACAACAATACCACATGTGCCTATAAATCCATACGCTGTGTAAAATAACTTGTCGAAAGTATTTGTTTACTGACACAATCCATCATGCTTTATTGCACTCCAGAATTTACAATCAGATAGCTGAATCGAATGAGTATTTATGAATTTGATTTAACGTCGTCTGAGGTTCATTTGCGTGGCACATCAGTTTGAAATATTTGGTTCAGCTTACGTTTGATGACCATAGAACTTTTCATGTATAGGCTGCGTTTTAGTTCAGAAAGAACCAATACCCGCTATATAATTTTCTTTAGTTGTAACGTTCCGATTTTAACCCAGGAAGTTTCTCAGTCCACACACGCTTATTATCCAAGAAAGATTAAATCAGGATCCAGATTTTACAAACTTCTGAATAAGTTGACCCATTAGTCATTTAAAGAAATCTGCTTGTTGAATCCAAGACAGACTACTAAATAGAAAACCTGTTCATCCGACTTAAAACATACTTTCATTCTTGATTCCCATAGCTTCGGAAAATAAGAGATTTGACACATTTATTTAACGAATCTAATTACCTGGCTGGTTTCTGAGTCAACTAAAGGTCCTACATCTAGAACGCAATTATGGTTCACAGCGTCTCTTATTGTGGATTGATATTCAGTATGGCTTCTATACCTTTTCCCATACAAGTACCTCTTTTTGGCGTAAGAATATATCTTTCGTGTAAAAGCCTTTGGTTTTAAGGTAGTAGAATTTCTCCATTGTATTTTCAGGCTATGGGAGCGGTTTAGGATAGGGCTGATGGAGTCAAGTTTTGCGGCGTTTTTGATTACCACTGCACGCATTGGCTGCTACGTTAGAGTAATGTCCGAGAGAACACCTGGGTTGTCAAAGACGTCATGTGGACCCATCTGGGTATAGAGTCCAGCCGGGAGGAGGTGGAGAACACGAACCAATGTGCGTCGTCAATCATCCTGTGACCTACAACACGGGTGCAGTCAAGTGGCCTTGTGAACATGTTTTAGTATTTCAGAATCAGCCATGGGTGACAGACGCAAGTACAGCCGTATCATTATCGATACGCGCAGATGCATTACTCAAGCTTTCGAAACAGATGATGATTAGTTAATTGTGGATCGCCTAAATGGAGTCAGTTACAAGAACGCGTATAAGTGGCTTCATGTCGATTTCATCAGTTACGAAGCACAATCCCGGAAACAGCATAGAAGTAAAACTTTGAATAAATCGGAAATCGATAGGATACTGGAATGGATCTCAACGAACCCGGTAGTGACTTTCGCTTCTATGAGAAATGCGTGTGACAGCAGAGTTTATCAAAGAAGCATCAACAACTACTATCCGTCAATATTTGAATGGACGGTTCATCCATATGAAAAAGCTGTGCCAACTTCCCGTCAACATTAACATCAATGAAAACCGGGCGCCACTGTGGCATTCTGTTTATGGAATGTTGGAGTGTTATACGAACTCCAAGACTGCTGGATTGATGAAACGAAATTCAACTTGCCTTGCTCAGGGTCGATGGAATGTTTTTTGAAGAGAACGAAAGCATGCATTTCTGTCACCAACAACAGAGGCCGCAACTTACATCTGATCGGAGTAATGATAGCAAGTTCTATTAGTTCCTACACTGTGCGAAGGGATGCCTACAACAGCACTGACTATAGACAAGGGTTGCGTGCTCTGCTAGATGTACTGAAGATCGGCACAGCAATGCCAACAATAGTGGTAATTTGTGCCAATGCCCCTTGCTATACTGATTTGAAAAGCACTTTTTCCGAAGGTGTTATTTCGATCAGCACCATATTTGCCTATGCTGAGTCCCATTGAGTACGTCTGGAGCATAGTGGAAGCGAGAGTGAAGCATCAGTTGCGGGTCCGTTACGATGCGTTGATAGGCGGTGATCTTGATCAGGTACTGAACCAGCGTATTCTGGAAAAAAGTAGTCCATTCTGCTATGAAAGACGTCACGGGGAACAATGTGCCCATTTTGTCCGTCAAACTAGACGCTTCTGTGTGCAAGCGCTGGGAGAAAAAGATATGAGGATACTGCCGTTAATGTCAAGCTAACCTGTGAACGACGAAAACCCTATTCAGGGTTAAATTCATATGAGTGATTTTCTTATTCACGCATACAAATGGTTTTGTTGGGTGGAAGATGCGAACTGTTTAGCCAGCTTTATCGCCATTTTGTCTCAGGATAAGCGTTTGAATAATCTAAAGCAAATGCTCAAAATTGCAAAACACGTGCTTCAAAACAGTGGATGGTACGTTCCAGTCTTGCAAAAGGTGCCAATTGGTAGAGGTACTAATCATCGGTAACTGCGTAATAGTCATATTAGATGTAGCCGAACAACATATTTCGTTCGTACACCATTAAAGACATTGCAGTCGGTCACAGTGTATCCGAACACTGCGGAGTAGGCTCGAGGTCTCTGATATTCTTGTAGCCTATTGGTCAATTTTCAGTTTAGAACGTTCTTTTATTAATAATTACGTATGAATACAAACACCCAACCAACGCACAACGAAAGCATAATATTTCGGGATATTATGTGTGTATTGTAAATGCTTCTTAGCAAGTCGTTTTTGCACTCGTTCTACGGAGAGATGCAGTTGTAATGCCTCTTTCAGCTGACAAGCATTTACTACTACAGTAGAAAAATAACGATAGAGGGTTTTGTTCTATATTGTTAAAGAAGTCTGGCCATTTGATCGTTCAGCTTTGCAGAATAAAGTGGGATTCTCTGTGAACGTGTTGACGACCGTTCGGGATTTTTTCAGATGCCTGGCTGCCTGACTTCTTTGTTAAACGTATTGTAGCGAAAAGGCATCCAATAAAGCACAATCTTTACTACCCAACCCCCTGGTTGCCAGGCCACACGCAAGCTCGGCGTTATGAGTCAAAATTCCAGTCCATAAAACCCCCCGTTTCCGCTCACATGTGTGCAATTTTGCCCGGTTTGTGTGTGTAACCGACGTCTTCTGTCGGGGGTTTTCCGCTTACCATTCTTCGTCCGTTGGTCTGATCTCGTTGAGAAATGGCTCATCAGGTTGCCCAAGTTGTCTGCAATCCAACCGCTGCGGGCTTCTGGACGTGCCCTGCCACCGCGTTGAGGCATTCCGCCGAGAGTCGGAATACTCGCACTTCCAGTTTGGTAATCCACTCTAATATCAACTCGCATGATAACAAATGTGAATGTCATGTTTGTATGCTTCCTTTGTAATTAGTCTTCGCGTACTCGGTTGCATGTAAATGTTCTTCTGGACCCGATCTGCCACAACTAAATGTGGTTTGGGAAATCTTGTGATGTTTTTCTATGCAGCATAAAACATTTTTGTGCGTCAATTGATTGGCAAGCCCGGATCTACTCGTTAAGATTTACTAACACCTGTTGGTTCAGTTTTCCCATAATTTATATAATTTTTGAAACAAACGTAGCATCCCATTATGTTTTTTACCTACTTTTGCTAAAAATTATGCAAAACCGAGGTCTAAGAGTTATTTCATCTGTTGTAGTACCCACCGGTAACCGAATGGTAGCCCTATTAGATGGGAGTAAACCGCGATAATTTTAGATTTTAACATCAATATATGGCAACTGGACAGAAGTTGTGACAAAATGAATTCAAAATAGCCTGAACTTAACGAACAGCTGTCGGGAGCAAAATTCATGTATAACACAACTGACTACCATAGCTTCGGTAAACATCGAGCGTCAGGGATTGGGACAACGCACCATGTTATTAAAAGCGGTGGGTAAATTCGGGATGGGACATACAAGTGGAAAGTGTGTAAAATTTGGCGAACATAACTGCTTGCGATTAGCTGTGACAGTGTAGCATGTGTCGAACTAAGCAGCATCACCGAAACAAACGGATAAGGTATAGTGGAAATGAATCGTTTCTGGTAGGTGTACGAGTTCATTCTGACTACAAAATGGAACGGTAAATTCCTCGCAAGGCAAAGGCGCAATCTCCTTCTCAAACACTGTATATTTTGCTCAATTTTTGTCGAGGAAGTCTTCAGTTCCCCGAAAATATTGTTTTGCAAAAGGCCTAGAATGTACGACTGTAAGTGATCTTCACATTTAGCATGGCCCCACATTTCTCCGGCCTTCACGGACGTTCTCAATAACCGCTATTCTGCTATCCGTTCAGCGCTCATCGGACCTGTCACCAATCGAAAGGGCACAAAGAATGTGCTAGACAAAAGCCCAGACACAACATTGTGGGCGTGTAGTCCGGATGACGACGGAAATTGGTGCGAAGACTGAGAATCTGGTACAGTTTCTTACGTCTAAAAAGGAAACCAGTGTGGAAAAAGTTATAATCTGCTTGATGGCTACCTAGTGATAGTTTTTTTGCGAAGGTTATTTTATCGGGCGTTCTAATCATTGTGTGCATGTGAACAGCCTTTCTGTTTCTGGTGACCGTCCCAACAGTCATGGTTTCCTTAAGATCCATTTAAAGTAAGTGCGATTTTGCCTCCATTCGGGAAACATTTCTGTCCTCTGCTTTGTTCACAACCACATGACTGACTGCAGAACTTCTTGCGTTCACGTTATAATGGCTAGACCCTACCATGTTTTAGCTGTGTTTGCCACTGAGTTCAGCTGCGTCTGGACACCCAGTCAGACTGCCACTCTCACATTCATTCCTTCGTTAATTGGACGCGTCTGCATTTGACGGATATCGCGAACTCAAAGCAACCTGATCGTTATACTGAACGTTTTCAACCCGCTCATTCTGACAAGATCATGCACGCAATGATAATGCCTGTTTTTCTAGTGCTAAAAGTTGCCGTGATTTTGTTAGTGGTATCTGTCGATAATGTCGACTAAAGTCATAATTCTATGAATTTTATTCCATTGGATCATCGGAATTATTTTGCCTATTACCTCCTCAAGAATGACTTTTACTAGTGTGTTTATTTAAACTGTTCATGATTAATGGATGGAACAATTGTTCCCATGATTTCTTTTGTAATTAACAAAAGTTATATTCACATTCTGGCTCGATGTTTCTATCTCAACGAAGCGCTTGCATATCAACTGCATTCAATCTTCTTGTTTACAGTTATTACAGTACGACTGTTAACAACAGACAAATGAGTTTGTACCAGTATTACCGTCTGTAAATAGTCACCCATTATTGGGATCACTCAATCGATAATGCGGCTGACGACATAATCTAATTGCTATTTTTACACCAATCCATTATGATTTGCCATTATATTTTCTAAAACTGTCTCATTATAAAACCAAGAGCGACTGGATGATTCATCCTACTGAAAAAATCTTTTGTTTACGTAATTTAGTTTAACGGTTTGGTTTTCCAGTCATTCTGTTTGGCATACATTCATTCAGCATAGAATTTATTAGTGGTTTGATGAACGGTCTTTCGAACATGCACCCTCGGCTTCATCACGATCCATAATGGCTGGCAGTTATGCAAAATGAAAACCAATTCTTGCTGAGCTACGTCAGACTGTTTGAGGCACAATGGGTTTCTACTATGACCTTCGAAGGTTGTAAATTTTGAAAGACAGTGGAGTGTATGTGCTAATGCGGAATGAACTAGTGTTGAATGCACAGACTCTATAGTAAGAGAAGTAAAAAGTGGGTTGATGTTAGGGTCAGGGTAAACTTTACTCGAAGAAAATGATTTCGCTGTCAGAATTTGGATATCTCAGGTCGGTACTGAACTGTGGTTCGGTGAGTGATTCAAATATATCCTCGCACGTTCACGTAGACACAAGGCCGTTTGTTTCATATAATTACCAGTCCGTTTTTCGTAAAACTGTATAAAGCGGTTGGTGGGTAAATCAGTTGTCTATCCGGAGTCTTATTCGGTTGTGTTTTCATTGGTTTTTCTCGTTCGCAGTTTGGGGGCTGTATTCGTTAACTGTTGTCCGTGTCACATATTCATATTTGGGTTCAATAGAATTTGGTTACAACTGTTGATCTGGCTAAAACTCACTACTATAAGCTGACTAACTGCTCTGGTGTTGCGCTCAAAGTAAATGTCACTTCCAATATATGATCATTCAAGTCAAGTGATTGTCACGTACTATTAAGGAATGCCCCTTTTTTACAGCGCAGGTAATCTGCCTTTGTATTGGCCGTTGTGTACGCACAAACAAGTCACCTATTTAAAAAACAAATTCGGGTCTTGCCCGAACGAGGGAGTTGGATTCTTAGAGAACGAAGCAAATGTGGTCACGACGATAGACTGCGATATAGCGGAAAATTTTTGACGCCGATGTGAGCAGTACTGACATAGTTGTGTTTGAGATGCATGCTGGAGGCCGTGTCAAATGATGAGTATGCAATACAATGTATCCTCACTAAACACACAAACAACGCTGTTGTGCAGGTCACCTTATGAAAAATAGAACAAAACATTACGGAAGTCGAACAGCGATGAGATAACAAATACAAATTACCCAGTCAATAATTAATTTAGACGTTTACGCGACAAGGTTGACTAGCTAATTTATGAAAATGCTGACATTTATACGAGACCTGCAAAGATGATTTCACTTATGGCGATTGACGAACGAACAACTAGAGCCGGGTAATGCAAACCGAGGGGCTACAGACTGTAAATAGGTTAGTCATTGCACCACATTTTGGTTCGTTCCAACTACGTTTCTTGCTCGAAAACTCAACAATCCAGACAGCACTCTTTATTTACAGTCAAGCATCATATAAAAAATGTCACTTCCACAGGATTAATTTAGTTTTCTGGGGCCGACAGATTTAATTAATGACTTTTTGCTCACACACAGACTTTCTGTGTGAACATCTATTGTGAGAATGCCACTTTAGCGCTAATCCTTTCACGGTGCATTATTTCACAATTGTGAACGTCTAATAGCAGTTGAGGTTTCTTTTCTGCTTAACGAGGACGTGAATGGGAATGTGTCTGTGTTGACTATACTAGCCGCTACTCATTAAGCACGATTTGTAACTTAGCGAATGGACATAAACTTGTGATTGCCTTCTTGCAGTGTACTGTTTGACATTATCCCCTGAAGTTTCCTTATACAATTTCCTAATTTGTCATCATGATATATTGTAGCTTTTCATCAGTATGACTAAAATAAATATTAACGTTAGGTTAATTACAGTTGGCAACGAGAGTTACTGCGTTGCATCACGATTTAGGTTTTAATTTGCTCTTTGGACACAGTGCAACTTTTTTGTGCCCTGTTACTCCGGACAAACTTTCACCGTAAATCAAGGATAGTTAATAGAATCGACGAATAAGCCAAGAATATCCGACAGCCGAGTTCATGTTATGATGATTCCAAGAATGTATGTTTGCGTAACTTGCTGGGGCGAGGAGAAGTTTCCGTTTAAAAAAATGGATGAACATTTGTGATTGTTGTTTGGTCGCACTCTGCCTGACGTGATTTAACTGCTCAGTAAATTGGTTGTCATACTTGGCCATTGTTGTTTGAATAACATAAGTAGAAGACAGAGCATGCGCCTTATGCGATCGGAGGCATATGAAAGATGTTGTGTGGTTTGCCTATTCCGTATCGAAAATAGCGCAATTGCCTTAAACACATCAAGATCTTGCTTGCCTAAAGTTGATCGACTGTCCATTAATGGGCCTATTACACCTCGTAGACCATTGCTTTTTCTGTATGTTACTCATACTAGTCCTTTCTCGTTCTGCTCGGATATTTCTTTTTAGCAAAGAACATTAAAGCCACAAATGTCAAAATATCATGCACTAGCAGCAGTATATACTGCGCATCTTTCCGCATTTTTCACATCTCAATTCACAGCTTATTTTCGAGCAATCGATTTATTCAAAGGGTTCAGACACGTCTTCTCTAGCCGATTTGGGCGGTACATTCAAAAAATACACAAAATATGTTCGCCACTAGCGTGTACATGCCTATATCAGTGATAAGTGTTAATTATTTACGATGAAATAATTAAACAACTGTAACAAACGACTCGTATTGTATGGCTGCCCAACAGAGTGAAAATGACAATTGCGATAAGTGTCTCTAACGTGACAGTGCTTTTTCTGCAGTTGTATGATGGTGAACCCTGGACACGATTGACGAAGTGTTTGCTGTATGAAACTGTAGCAATCAGACTATTATATCGTTTATGTTGAAGAGCAATATAGACAGCTTCGTTCAAAGGAAAAAGAACAAACGGTGACACCAAAATTAAGCAACAGATATGTAAAGAAAAAAGGTGAATGTGAAAACAAGCTGTCTGTCAAATGTGAGACGCTGCATAGTGAGCAACATTGAACAGTTGACAAGTCCTCTCACAAGAATAGCAAGCTTAAGTGGGCCAGTCATCAAATGAAAAGTTATTTCCGCCGTATATAACAAACGGGTTTAGAAATTTTTTTCAAAATTACACGAAAAATAACAAGAAAATAGGTGAACGGTCAGTCTCAGAAAAACAAAAAGCTCTTCAGGGTACATGGGTGCTATCGCAGTCAAGGCTCACGCACCGGGACAGAAAAATGTCCTTCATAGTGAGACAACTATCAGAGAGGTGGTAACGGGACATTACCCTTAGAGGTTCTTGACAGAATCGAACCCATATTGACCTTCCAGTAGTTACGGCTTCTGGGGCGAGTAAGTAGGAGGGAGGCAAACGCTAAATGGAAATTTGAGGTGATCAATAAAGCCACGGTGACAAGATGTTTCACTACTTCGGCTATCTTAATTTGACATAGTCTAAATCCTCGAACTTTCATGAGACATTGAAACTGTGCATGGTTAACATAACGAAAACAACTTTGACCTAACCGAATAGTCTTGATCACGGAGTTGTCAGTTAGATTGAACGGGACTACTGTTTACATTGACCGGGCAAGCTAACGTTGTTTACACAAGGCTGTGGTCGAACGTTTGGGTAAGATCATCCGATCACGCTATTCTGAAGTTACTGACGTTGCAATAAGCACGCTAGTCTCACGCGCATGAAAACTGGGGTGGAACCTCCGCTGCGGGCAAGGATATGGATTACCGACGAGCCCTGATGAGTGCTAGCTTTCAAAGAAAGCTAGCCGAAAGTCGTATCTGAATGCAAGGGCAGAGATCGAATGTGGGTGCTGTTCAATTTGAAATAAGTTAATTACTAGCAGGTGACTAGAAGTGACCAGTGGACTATACTTATCATTGTGTTCGATAAGCTAACATCAAGGATAAGGCATTTTAATGTGAGTACAAAGTCATTATGAAGGTTATTTGGATGACTGAGCATCACTTAGTTGGCCTGCTCCACTTTATAGGTGCCCTGTCCCGTATTTTGGACAACGAAAGGAAATGGTACATTCCATCACTTTGAGCACAGGAATAATACGGTGTGTTTTATTATTTCAATGAGGACAGACTTCAGGTTGTAGTTCCCACCTAAAGGTGACTATCATCAGCATAACAATGCGATGATTTGGGCACGCTAGTAATTACGGTCCTGATGCAATAAAAGTTCCACTGTTATACTTATCTTCGACTACGCGGAAACGCATGTTTTTGTATCCGCATTGCAAAGGGTTTTTCTTTTATAGATCCAGTAGTCATGGAGAGTAAAACTATTCCATCACCCACATCTGATAGGCCTTATTCCTCTTACATTTGATGATTATACGGGTGATGTGTCGCCTATCCAGTCACAACTATAACCTTTAGTTATTGTACTACATGCTTTACTGACCGCTTCCTCTATCCACAATGCATTTAGATTCTGTCCTACTCAAACTAAGCACCCTAAGTTCAACGATACGCAACAGTTTTTCACATTGAAAGACGCGAAGAAAACGCACTTTTAGCATTGCAGATGGGAAAGAATAGAAAAAATGATGCAGTGAAACTCCAACCGCTGTAAGTTTTACCGAGTTGCTTTGTCAACTTATACGCTGACGATCACTAACATAAAAAGAGTTACATGTGTAAGATATCTCTCAGAATCAGTCTGAATTCGGGTACCACGCAGATGACTATAAAGCGTTTTTTTTACAAAGTCTGTTTTTTAACGTAATTTAGCTCACTCTTCTGAACGACCTGTTGGAATATTCAGCTTCAGACTCTTAATTCTACATATGTTGCTGAGAGTGAATAGGTTTCATGAGGACTTCTTATGTGTGAGCCTGGTATTCGCTGGTGACTGCTCGACGACCTTCAGTTACTGAACCTTTCATCCTTATGTGTATTTCTTTCCGAGACATTAGTTTTTCCTTGCTGAATATTACTTTTGCTTTGCGACTGTTGTCGTGTTCCCTGCTTGTTATACACTTCACCTGCGAATGCCCTGTGTAGGTTTTTACTCTCCTTTGTCGAGTAAATCAATTTGCAAATGACATATCACGTTGAATAGAACGTTTAAAATCGTAACACCTGAGAATGAACCAGAGACTGCCGAGATAGAAATGGATGCAGCGCGCGCATGCAATAGGATTATTACCGTCGTATAACTGCCCAACATATACATCTAATTCCTGTGGCATTCATCACCTCGATAAAAATTTCGGCGTGTCCAATGAGTGTATGAAAATATATTGTTTGGCAATCTTGTCTGCATTAGAATCGTTAGGATGAATTATCTGAGTCGCCATCAGTAATCTCTGTGTGGGCGCATCAGAACATTCGAAAACATTCGAAATAAACGTTTAAAGTATCGATTTAGAGAGTACCGCTCATGTGTAGGTAGCTTCACAATTTGTACATGATCAGGCTGCGTGCCATATATGGTAATTTTCCGGATCTTATACCTGTGGGGATGTGAATTCGAAGGATTTCCCCCATGTTCTGTGAACTGTCGTATTAGTGGTTTAAAATGGATTGAAATGACAAATAACTCGGATACGATTCTTGTGGACTGCGGCCCAGAGCTAGCTTCTTTCGTGAGTGAGATTGCATGCACAGACGCTTGTAGAGAAGGGGTTAAAATTCCTGAACAATTTATGGGACAGATGTTAGACTTACAATGTGTGCTAAACCAAGGTTTTGAAGTAACATTGCCTCTGAGCGAAGTGTTGAGCTGAGAGTAATTGGACGTGACCAGCGGAAAACATAACGATGTGTTCGACTACGCAATTCTGCGGACATTTCACAAACTTGTGGGAATGCTGGCTGACAGACGTTGACGATGCGTTTGTACGGAGATCTTTGGTCACAGGTCGTTTTGGACTTCTGTGTCATCAGTATAGCCGTATTGAATCGACAACGGACAGACAGTGGGGACGTTACTAATGGAAGTTCTTTGCATGTTTCTTCCACCTCAGTATAAACCAACAGACAATCAGTGATTTGATAATAACTTGTATTTTAAAGTTCAACTGACAGTCGTCGCGCATTCTCCTGGATATGTTTCAGCCATTTGTGGAGGTTTCAGTCAAGATTATTATAAATTAATACATCATTTTCAGCTTCTGAACATTTCACTTAGGTGAAATCATACTTCCTGTTTCATTCTTGTTCAATTTCTCGACACACTTTTGGCTTCACATGATATTACAGTGTGATCCGTTCTTTTTGTTATACCAAAATTCCGCTTTGAATGAAAAATAGACTGAATAGTCAACGATGGTCAGCTATACCATTGATCATAGTCGTCTCTTGTTCTCCTGCTAGTTTAGTTATATTAAGAACATACGTCTCGCAGAGGACGAATAAAAGATCTGAAAAGCAAAGGATCCAAAGACGAAAGGATATCAGTCAGATATAACGAGTGCATTCAGATTAGGTACTATATTTAATTATAATGACTACGTGGTGTAGGGACAATGGGCAATAAAAGATACGTTGCGACTGTGTAATTGATATCTGAGTCTTAACTCGCATTGGAAACAATCAGGAGAACTAACGTGTATGACGGCCACAAATTCTACAATCATTTACTCAGTTGTTGTAACACTAGACCAGATGATATACAAGAACGAAATAGAATTTTGCAAAAATTAACGTCAATTTTACAATTGACAACCAGTAGGGCGGACAGTTTTGCATTCAAGGACAAGTCCAACTTCACATATTCCATGTAAATAGACAACGGTGTACTTCAGTCCCTAATCAACCAAGTCTCATTGAGATGGGGTGGATCATTCGAAGTTACCCAATCTTTTAATACGCACTCCGCAATGTTTACTAATAAGTTGTATAATTTGTCAAACTTTAGAACGGTATACTTTAGACGGTATATTGACACAATGTATCAACGTTGTTCGACTTATGTCAAAAATACAATGATGTGCGGATATTAGAAAAAAAATCAAAACGTTTTTCTTCACTAGTGAAATGTCCTTTCTCACAAAACAAATCAAACTGCCAAGCCAAATATAGTAAGTAATTGAACAGAACCCAAGTTAATGCTATCAACCGGTTGGTCCACAGACGAGCCCAGTAAAGAACACTACTACCGGATACGTTAGTTGCCAAACTATTAAAAATGTATGTAGTAATATTAGCTGTCGTTCATATATAACACTGTTGTATGAGAAACGTATTGTAGATCGTGGCATAAATAAGCATAGTTAGCAAATTATGGCCCTCAAACTTCTAGAGAATTTACATGCATTTTTTGTGTGAGTTACTTTTCACAGAACACGGATAAGACAAGGGAATCTCAAAACATGCTTCTTTGGACGAAAGTCACCAGTGTGGGCAATATGAAAGCAACAAAGAGTTGAAAATTACTACACAAATAGGTACTAGTATATGTAATTAAACTAATGCATAATCATAAAAAGATTGGATAGATTCGAAGATGTAAGATTCATACATTACAACCTACTGGTGATACCAATATTGATGGACGGGGAGTGTCTGTGTGTGTCGAAAATATTGAGGGCGCTTGATCGCGTTGACGTGGTGTAAAGTTTTGGGTTTGTGGTGTACATCAAACTCACGTTCGTTGCTTCGGCGTTTGCATTCGTAAGCGCGGCGTTCACAGTCGTGTTAACTCACACGTATGCGTGCTCAGTCTCCTGCTTATTACATAGTCATGATTGTCCGTTAACATGCACGCTGATCATTCAGTGAGTGCGTGTGTGTGTGGGTGCTCGTTTGGCACTGATAACCATAGTTCTGAGATATAAAAAAGTCCGCAGCCTGTTGGATCACTGAAGGTGAAAACGGTTCAGCGGAAATTGCCAGCAAACGTTGAACCATAACTTCCAAATCATGTATTAGTCTGTAAGGCGTGTATATATCCGCCTATGTGACCTCCGGCTTTGGTGACAGGATGTGTGCATGGTCTACGTGGTATGCTGTACACTTGGTTTCCGCTTCTCATGTCGTCAGGTCTGAAAGGTGTCTCGACGTACAGCGAAGGATCTGTTTCTGTAATTAGTATCTTGCGTACTACTAACAAATTCCCTTGTTAATCAGTGAGTTGTATTCTCTACTCGCAGTTCTTTCGTTTTATTTTGGTCATAGTTCTGATGTTTGCTCTCCGAAGTTTGTCCAATTTTTCATATTCTTCTTGGTGTAGTGATGGACTGTCGTTTTCCCGATGTGTGCGGTTAACAGGGTTGCCACAGTTCTGGATTCAGATCCACTGAAGGACCTTTCACTCTCGGTACATAATACACTATTGTGAAGATCTTGATCTTACTATCCTGCTTCTTGAAATAGCGTTCACTTTCCGCTTGCCTTAACAAGCGTCCAACGAAGTGATACGCACTCACTCAGTTCGTCCACTCAGTATACATGCACGCACAATTTTGGAGTTCACCAACGAAGGTCATTTATAACTCTCTTCCGTTAGATGGTCACGGTAGTTCAGTTGGGAACAAGGATATTCATCTGCAATCACGGTGCCAGAATTTTAGATGGTCATCGTGTATTGGAAGTGATGATTCAAAGCACTTAGACAGACCAGTGATAAAGATCGAAAAGAACAGTAAGTCCTCAGGTACCCCGCTAGACACTTCTCGCCAAGATAATGCGTCCCATCCACCTTAACTGATGGCCGAGGAAATCATCGAGCCACTGGAGAAGTTTAATTGCTCGAACTTAGTTAGAAACTTTCTGTGCGGAACCTTGTCAAAAACCTTGGTGAAGACTATAAAGATGGCGTCAGATGGTATACAACTGGTCTTAGCCTCAACCGAGCGCATTCCTGTGTGCAGTAGACTGATCTGGCAGAATCGGCCGTGACCAAAACCACGTTGGCTAAAGTGAAGTAATTAGTTTGCCTGTAGATGCAAACTAAGTTTTTCATCCAGCAGGCGTTTTATGACCGTCTCAACAACAGAAGTGAGAACCACTGGTCCATAAATGACTGACGGCTTGCAACTGTCACACTTATGCATGGGATAGACGAGTTTCCTTTACCAGTCTGCTAGAACTGAACCTTTCTGCTAGTCTAAATGGAATATGCGGGTTAGTGGAGCTGAAGTTATGTCCGCAAGTTTAGTCGGTACTAATGGTTTCAAAACGTCCACGCCGAGCGACTTCTGGAGGATGAGGTTTATCATCTTTTCTGCAACCTCCTCTTTGATCTTCTCTACGTTGGACGCCGAAACCTTGCATGTACATAGATAAATCAAGTATGCCTCAATGATGTAAAGTGTAGTATAAAGTGCCACTAGGGCCGCTAACTTTGCATATGTCGTTTATGTTCCCTAGCTTCCGAAAAGTGTAGGTACACCTGTCTTATTCTTGTTCGTCTTCACAATCAAGTACATAACACCATAAGATTGTCATTGTTTACGCTTCCCAGTTATCCTCATACACGCTCTGTTTCACAATCTTCAATTTGCTACACCGATTGCGAAATGAATATCGGATACGGGATAGATCAAGGACACTGAGACGTCTTGTTGATGAGATCAAACATTCTTTCACGTGCAGATATTCAAATGCTGTTCACAGCGCTAGAGTCTGTGTAAAGTGACTTCCTCCATGGCAAGTCTGTAACTATCAGCGGGGTAACTTTGAGGCTCTTCTATCAGAAATGTTGTTCACAATTTGGGCGTCTTGTATGCGACACTCACCTTCTCAAACACACAACATGAAGTTTTCCCTGTACCACGGATTTTCGAGCAACCGTTCAATTATGCGGTCGCCCCAGTGACTATGCCCGAAATGTCCACCCGTATGTGCATATGAAACGTTGTTTTGTTTACTGTCAGATGAAAACTGAAAACATTTTTTAATACGGTTGAGTATATATGACGCGATAAATGGTTACCCAAGGAGAAAAGCTCAGTGATCTAATTGCCAGTGAGCACGAATGTCTGACCTTACTAACGTGATCGAGCACAATTGTGAACACAAATGGATGCGGTTGAGCAAACTTGTGGACAGAAATAGAATAATACTATTCAGATGGCACGACATACATATATAACTTCCATCGGGTGTTTATCTAAATGTGTTTGTTCAGTTTCGAGCTTCCAGCTTAGCGGGTTGGCGGTTTTACTTCTGTTTATCAGTTGCCACACTACCCGCAGACGAACTCGATGGGCCTTCCGTAGCTGTGTGCGCTCAAACAGTGGAGGTAATTAGCACTAAACCATTATTTTCTGCATGGTTACACTATGTATCAAACAAATGTCACTTACGGTGTAATATAGAAGAACCGTAGTTGTAAAAATTCAGAAGTTCCCCGTCATCACTAGACGTAACTTCAGAATACGCGGGGTCAGTTTGACAATCGGTGCAAATGCTAAATTTCTGTACCCTTAGGACAACAACCAGAATGGTAGAGCGTTTGCCGCCTTTAGAGATGTTGTTAATATAGCCAATTTGGATTCAATCAGAGGTCAGTTGTTTCGCAATTGAGTTCCTCTCAGATTTGAAGTTTCACTATTTAGTTAATGAACATGTCCAGTCAACTGCTGACTTTGTCGGTAATCGTTTCTGTTGAACGACATAACTGATGATAAACATGGACGAAGTGACCAGAGGATACTATTGTGCGGGACAGGGAAAGAAAATGACATAATTTTATGAGAAGCTGGTTTGCACAACCGATTCAATACTCGCCTGATTACGCTTTTAGTAATTGAGTAAATGCTCGCGAAGATTCAAGCTGATGCGAAAAGTGTGGGACTCAAGACTTCGTTAACTGAGTTGCACTCATTCACTAGTTCGCATCAAGTTGAATATGTAGTTAACTGCGTTAGAAAACGTTATCTGAATAATGTGGAAATTTATGAAGAAAATTCAGAAATACCGCCTCATGTGAAGATGTACCAACCGAAGAATGAGAACCATGCCATTTTAATGTAGAAGGAACCTAAGGATTAGTTAAGCCCATTTTTATCCAATGTTAAATTCAACAACGCATAACTTTGACGATTTGGAGAATATTTAAATGAAGTTTGAGCCAAATTCTAGTCCTCTCGCTTTTTATACAGCAGTATGTCGTGCGACGTGAATTTGTGCTACTTCTGTTTGATTAATAATTTAAGTACACAAGCATTTACTCGTCAGACATTCAGGAAGAAGTACTTACTGTTAAGCAGCAGACGAAAAATTAGGAGCCTCTTAACTGAAAGTTGTTTTAAATTCATACTTCAAGTACGTATCAAAAGTGTGAAGTGAACCAAATTAATTTTGTTCGTCCGTTTCCAGGTGTGACTACTGTGTTAACTTCATGCACTGAACGACTGTTTTACAAGACTATCCGATGTCCAATAAGCAGCTAGTCCAAGAACAATGACAAGTAATTTGCCACTATAAGCACGCATTGTTGTTAGTTCGAAAGAGTTAGAATGCATTCACCTTGCAGTTAACTTAACTCAGCCCTTGAAAAAGCCATCTCCAATGAGACATTTCGTATGCACTGTGATGTTTTTCTCAGTGAGTTTCAGTAATTCGGTCTATCAAATTTGATTGTTTTAATCTTTTGACTACGCTGTTTCCTCTTCAGCTTTTGTGAATCACCTGCCATTGCTTATTGGTCACATTTTATGATAAGATTTCCGCTATGTGATTCCGCTGAATTTTTGGCTAAACAAATTATGGATTTCTTCAATAAGTGTTTTTTAACGTAGAGCGCTCACATGTCTTACATTAAAAATCTCAGTTGAAAACTTTGACAGTGTTCTTTTTCATGTTCTGGTTGGTGGACTTGTTCTTCGATCACGTTATTTCGTTACTCAGTGTAAGATAACAACATCAAAAGACTGGTGAACTCGGGTTAGGTAATCATATCGGTTTGGCTGCCTGTTGACAGCTGAGATGTATCTTAATGATAACCAGAGTACCACCAAACAGTATCCCTGAAAAAATTCTGCTAGCCAATCTGAACTCTCAGCAAGTGAAACCTGTTAGAGTTGCTCAGAGAATATTGTTCTGCCGAGACTTGGTTCATGCACAGGCGTCCACAAGCCGGCATATTACGAAAGAACTCAAATACATGGGCAACTGGAACATACATTCCATTTAAAGCGCCATGTTTCCTTCGGGGCCGAAGTGTCCATATGAAGTGTAGGCTGGACATTTTCGACATGTTAAGCCAGGCTGAAATTCGTTTCAGCTATTCAAAGATGACGTGAGTAAATACGAATAAACAGCACGCAGTGACCTACTTAAGAATCCTCCGCATTTTCAGTTGTGCGAGTGAGCAAGCGCTACAAAATAATTAATCAAACTGTCGTTATGAAATGGACGAGAAATTACGACCAAAAATAGTTTTGCATGTTTATCAACTGTAACTGTGTGGCTGACATGGAAGCAAGGACGAAAGATGTATGACAAAGGAAAAGCGTATAGAAAACTACAATTTCCAATAATACTCATAACTTAGACCTTACAAGTGTGTAGTGCCAGCTGCCAAGGGTTGATCAACAATTCACAGTTTCTTTTTTGATCGCGCACTTGAACAGTATACCATTACCAAACACGTGCTCAACTTCATGTGATTGAGAATGGGTCATTTAACATGGTTTTAGGTGTTGGCTCTTTCAGCCACCTTCTACTTAGTAGAGGATTCGCATAATAAAACTGAGTGTTTGATACATTTTCGACTGACACACATATAAACGTGAGTGCCACTTGGTATAGAACAGGTACTGCGCTGAAGTCCGGAGGAAAAAAAACTTTGCATATAGATCGAACATCACCCACAATTGATCGCAGCTGTCGCATTCCCATAGACTTTTAAGTCGGCCCCTTTCGAAAAGAAGCACTAGACTTGAGTTTCGCTCTCATTAGAGGTCGTCAGTAGTGCATATCATTGCCACTGCCGGGACTTGAACCACGGACATGCTGTTCATGAGGCAACCGTGTTTACCACTGCGCCATTGACCTCACGTTAAGCACGACCGAATTATCATATGTGAACGCTCATCCACTTTCGCTTGTGAGTAATGGTCAGGTTGCCCAATCGCCTCGAGAGGAGACACAGTTACTGTATGTTAACTCCAATCGATGACCCCTCGACTAGGACTTCTCTCCAAGTTGAAATCACTCATCAGTAAAAAAATCTTTGATCACAGGCATTTCCAATACTTTCTCCATCTGCCAAATCAAAACACCGCATGTTTTCATCTGTTTTATTACATCATCAGAAATACTGAAACTCAAGTACACTCATATTTTTCAGGCCCAAAACAAAACCGTCAGTGACAGTTATTTTCCAGCTTTTCACAAACTCACAGTACTTTAACAAAGACGTAGTTGGTTTTGGATCTCTAGCAACAGCGCGTGAACAATTCTGGTCTGAATATGTGCTGAATATTCGGCTCCATCGTGTGCCATCAGATAAAAGCTGACACGCTAGTTTGTCTCAGTTAAACCATGAAAAATACCTTCTGAAGTTCATAATGAATTTTTATTCAAATTAGCTGGTAGTATTAGACTGACCTTCAGGAATCTAAGCAAGCACTCTGGCGAGTTACATATAGTTTACAACTTTTTCAAGCAGACGATAACAGACAGTTTCTGAATAGCAGCCCTTTAACCGACCAACCTCCTAAACCTAAGCTTAATGTAGATATATCAATGTGCAAACGGAAACCTTATCCCTACTTCCGTGCTCATGACTGAGTCCATGGACATCGAAACAAGCTAGACAGTTAACCGGTGATACAGTACTGTGATATATATTCCTCACGCGATCTCGCAGTTTACTACAAATGCATGTTCGTCTGCTTCTGTTTATCATCCGTGTAACGTACCTGTCATTCAGTGTGCTTTACCTTTAGTTCATTTTATAAATCCGATGTATTTTAATGTTTAAAGCCCAACGACGATGCTTTCATCGCGTTTGATTTCGTTTCCTTCTTCCGGGGAACGTTTGCGTTGTATTTAAGTAACATCAGATGTACATTCCCCTCCGATTAACACGGTTTCAAAAACAAAATAGTGTTCATTTCGACTGTTCTTCATTTACAGATGTAAGACATTGAAAACAGATGAATTTTTGAAGTCAATCATTAAGTTGCTGTACAGTACACACTCGACTTCATCTAAGTAGTCGAGGTGGTAGCTGAATAGAAAACAGTAGCTTTGTTGTGATACTTTACAGTAAACTGAAGGGGAATAACAACTTCGTTACCCTACGTTAATAAGCCTGTTGCATTGAAAGCGCAAGTTATTTTCACAAATAGTAGAGGAACTGACTAGAAAGCCAGTTGCTCCTTTTTCACCAAAAGAACTATCCGATTACAGTTCAACAATTAACAGCATGTTTCAATTTCTGTCTATCTAGATTTCGGAGAAATATTCGAACTTAAGAGGCCAAATAGAAAAGGTTCGAAATAGGTTTGTCCAACTAGAAATTTTATACATTAGCTGGAATAACCAACTTGTCATTTTTTGTTCGAAACTAACGAGAGGGACTACGCACCATGTGGTTATTAGGTGGAGTGGGCGCACTTTGGTGCTAATCGATACTCAAAAACAGGAACCTAGAAAACTGGGATCTAAATAGAAACTGTTCCGGGAAAAATTAGTTCGCCACTTTACAACTCTATTCAATTTGTTCAAACAATTGTGTTCAGGTTAAAACGTGCACCAGCAAGTGCACAAAAACTATTTAGAACCTGTAAATAAGTTTTGTTTAAATTCTTTTTCCTATAGTGGTATTATGATAAAATTTTACCAGTAAGAGAACAACTGCACTAAAATGCTGAGAGCACTTAAATATACGTATTCATCGATAATAAAGGGAAATAAATCTGTTTTTCTAAAAGTAGGCAGTAATAAAGTCTATTATCAACTGAAATACAAACGCTGCAATTGGTATTGCGTGACATCTGAAGCCGCAGTTAGACTAGGTTTACTTGAACAAACATTTTGGTTGTTCATTTGACATTGTATCATTCTTTTCAAAAACAAAACATTTCTCGATAAATTTGGTTGCGTTTTCAACCGCACTTCTGATGTTTAGCATTCCAATTTTGATGGCTATTTACCATGGGTGCCCAATTTTATTTATATCTGGAACGTTTTAAGCAGTGTGGTGATGTAACACTGGATGACTAACTGAAATTACACCGGGTAAGCATTTGGATGGAGAAGATAAACTTGATTTCCGAGGGTGATTTAACGCGGATACTAAACAACTAATATGTTCATGATGTTGTCCAGGTAGCCCGTAATTCTAGTATAAATTGACGTTTATGGAACGCTTTTAACACACCAAAACCACAAGTGCATGTGGTTTAGGAGCGGAAAGTGGAGAATCACCCCATATTATCCGTTGGGTTACTTATAAGACGTACTGAAAGCCCAACATGGTTTCGGTGGTGCATTGTAGAGAAACTGATTCACCATGTCTAGCTCTTAGTCTTAAGACGTTTTAACGTATTTCATGCTTGATAATTTAATATGCGCTAACCACACGTTGAAAGACGACTGTAAACTTCCATCGGAAAAATTACTACCAGTGAACAACCTGTCGTGTTTAATTGGATGCAAGCCTTTGGATAAGTAGGAAATCTGAGATAGTGTGAACTAGTTGTTTTTATCATTGGTTGCGATAAATGGTTAGTTAATCTGGATATTGTGAACTTATTCATAATCAACACACACCAATGATTGTTGTTTCGTTACTTTGTTTATATAGTTAATGTTAACGGTGTAGAATTGACAGGACGCGGCACAAACATTCATAGGCACAATTTTAACTACTACTGGACAGAAAACCAGGATATCTTCCCAGCTTACAGAACTAGTAATTCTATTTGGATCCCTTGCTCGAAGTGGTTGCCCACAATTACTGTGTTGTTGGCATAAGTAGGAGCGTTCATAACCTGGAAATAAGAATTGAAAAATCGATAACTCCAACTGGCTTGTATTTTGTTAAAACATGCTGTTCCTTTCATCCATAAACTAACGCGTAAATTCAAAAAAATTGTTGTTAAATACTAGGTGGCAAGCGATCAAGCACCTGTTTTCTATTTTGTCTTTCATGAACTTGTTCACATTCAGCGTTTCACAAGAAGATTTGTTGATAACGCGTCATAACCATTCATGCGCAGCTATATATATATATATGTCACATTGATATAACTATGATTTTCAGCTCTACATTGTCATGTCACCTACCATAAATTCCTGGATCTTGTTTTACTCATATGTTTTGTACACATAATGTCATATCAAAGTGCTTGTCCACGTGTTTACACTATTTCATAGTGACATCTACGGCCCTGTTATCTTCTGGATGAGAAGGACTTCGCAGTCATGAAATACTTGCAGTATCTTGAGCACCTAAACAGATGGAACGAGTATTTTAACTCGCCATTCTGGTCTGCCTTTGCAAAACACATAGGCATGTGATTGTCTGTAACTCGACAGGCCTTCACTGATCGCTGGATTAAAAATATCACACAAAAGTTGATCTTCTGACTAAAAGCTACAATTTCTTTTGTGTTAGTGCATGTGTCGTCACACAGTATAATTAAATTTTGAACGCGTTGCTCACATAACACCCACTAATTATTTCTGTTGATCCCTTATACTCTTTTATAAAGTTCCAGACTGTGTCTAGCCGGTGAAACACAAATTATTGCTGAGAAACAATTGATGGCAGTAGATAAGTGAACTTTGAGCACTTTGAAAAGAAAATTTCCCTAGATCTAGAGGGCTTGAGTCTTCACAGAATCGTCCGAATTCCACACACACACACACATTATAACTTGATTTTGGACCACCCATGGAAACTTGTGACACTGATGATCTGCTTGTTGTCATCTGAAGGCAAAATGTACACATAAACTTTATCAGATTACAAGAGATTGGATTGTTTAAATGGATTATATTAAGAACAATCATTATTACTATTTGTGTTTGGTATAATTTTACACATGAACTTCAGAAGTGGAATTGTTTGAAGATTTGATATAAAAACTACGTATAGCCAATGGTAGCCATCGCATATAGATACACTTCATCAGTTGATTTGACTTCAGAAGACAAGTGGAACGTTTGAATTTGTTCTTTTGAAAATATGAGGTTGATGCAAGACCTGCTTGGACCGGTGGATTAATTGTGATCGACGTATTTCTTAGGCGGACTCGTTGACATCTGTGATTCAGAAAGCACATACGCGTGATCTAGCCAAAGCACAGAAGTGTTCGGCTACAACCCGTTGTATATGAAAATTGAAAGATAAACATTTTTTATCTCATAGATGAACCATGCTCTGCTGACATGGACACATTTTACTAAATATCACTAATTTAGTTTTTATATCGGCCTAGTTAACACTGTATCAAAATCTTGTATTACGAATGAAGTGTTTGTTGTTTGTAAGCTGCTAATTGGCGCACATGTGAGGAGAGAAGATAGTACATCAATCCATCGACCAAGGTTCGCTCCTGAAAAATCTATCCGGAATCAACATTGAAGCGTTTGACAACCAGAAGTTAAATCTCATTAATAATTGTTCGCAGATTTGAAATTTACTAGAGGTTTTATAAGGATGACTTAGAATGCAACTACCAGTACACGTTTACCTCCTAGCAGTGTCACTTACTGAGGCAGATCCCATCGGCCTGGGGTATCAAACCTCAGTCCTAATTACGGCCTGGTCAAAAGGTTGAATAACTCAGTAGGCTGGAGACAAATTATTGATCAATCTCTGTTGAGTGAAACCAAACAGAGAACCTAATACGTGTGTGTAGAGAATATGGAATTGAATGGAGAACATGAGAATAACTGTTCTGTTACACGGTGGAACTCGTATGGATCATGTTTGTGTCTTATACAGTTGATACACGAGTGACGTAACGGAAGTTTTAGTTGTTCAGCGTTCGCAGTGAACCGACTGGGAAGACTAGATCCATAGTTATGACAAACGGGTTTTGAAATGTTAGATCTTGAGAACCGGAGCCTCGCTGATTACTTAGTAAGCCCTTGATATGGTGTTTGTCGAATAAAATACTTATTCATGTGATACTGTTTGCCACGACTCACTATCGGAAAATCTTTAGGTTCGTATCTCATAGCAGATTGATGGATTTCGCAGGAAATAGACTGCGTATATCGTCGACATTGCGTAAGACGACTGGTTTCATTTCAGATACAGTCATGATGATTCATAGTTTCATGATGTCTGCCAAATTCATTAATTAGTCTAGAGAAGATTTTGGTAAGCAAGCTGAGGAATGCCAAAGTGGTTACGCCAAAACAGCCAATCAAGTTAACTTTACAGAAACAAGCAAACATCAAGTTGTGCATACCGCAGTTTCTTGATATATTACACAGTCAAACGATCTAATTTCTCCATACACATAACGTCCATCTTCAACTTTATGTAGGTGTCTTCCTAATTTACTAAAGTTTTTCATATGCGGCACTGTAACGTTTTGGAATACCTTACTTTCAGTTTATTGCACGCTAGTGTACTAAACTAACTAACCAAAAACCTTCCTTCGTCACAACAGTGATTCATTAGACTGTTATCTGACAAGACTGATATATAAGGCTTTGTTTCTTGCGAATGTCACGAGAGGTGAATTTAGTTCGCTGAAGCCAATCGATTCGTCGTATATTTGTTCACTAGCACTCCGAAGTGCCTCTGTCAGTTGTGGAGGTCGACGTTGACGAAAGTTCCCCTTTCTATTGTTGCAAATTCTGATCGCGGCATAACCCCATAACACTCAACACTTCTTTGAGTCCAAAATTGTGTTGTCCAAAGCAGCGTACTAGGCAGCTTGATCTAGAAGTTGAGTTGGAAAACACATTCGGTCAACTAGGTGGTATCACACCATCATTTCCGTTCGAACGATATGCAATTCGGATTGCCTAATGAGCAAATCAAAGACCTTTTGCTAGTTTGCACGCAGGATATCCAGTTTCAAGTTGATGGGAAAGTCTATCGTCAGAATGATGAAATCGCAATGGGCTCGCTGCTAGGCCCTTTACTGGCTGACGTTTTCATGGGCATGATAGAACAAACAAGGCTAACAGGATTGATAGATCAGGGCGTGCTGTATAAACGTTATGTAGTTGATATTTTCTGTATCGTCGATAGCAACACTGATACTGACTGCCTGTTATCACTAGCCAACTCAGCTCAAAAGAAACTGCAGTTCACCATGGAAATAGGACAAGATGGAAAACTGGCTTTTCTCGATGTTGCATTATTGAAACGTCCAGATGGATCGATTCAACGAGGCATGCATAGGAAGCAGACGTGGAATGGACAATATACCCATTTTCACAGCTTTGTTTCGATGAAAAACAAACGGAACTTGGTACACTGCTTAACAAATCGAATTTAGAAGAGATCCATTTGTGAAAAATCTGGACTTCGGCTGGATTCGAACCAGCGACAGAAACACCATGCCCAAAACGCGGCAAACGCTGTACCAGCTGGGCTACGATGCGACGCCAGAAGCTCAGAAATTTCACATTTGGACGAAGTTACCCAACCAACCAACTGTCATATGGAATCCACCAAATGATCCAGCCGATTGACTGCCCAAGCAAATCTGCACTGAGGACACGCTGGACAGTGAGCTGAAGCTTTTTTGGGAAACGTTTCGCGCTAACGGATACCCAAACAAGTTCCTAACTCGAAACATGCGACGAAGGGAACCGCAAGACCGTGAGCTGTCTGTGGAACGGAAAGCCATCTATATGAATTTGCCTTACAAGGGCGAATTATCAAGTGTATCGCTGACCAGATGGCTCGACGTGACCCTGATAAGAACGTTGCATGCTACACAACTAAGACTAACGTTCTCGTCTAAGCCAGCTGTACGCCTTCAACTCAACGATGCTGTGCCCAGTAGTGCTACCTCGTTTTGCATCTACTCATTCGCTTGTTCCTGTGGAGCAGGTTACATTGATCGCACAACAAGGCGCTTGTTGGAGAGAATACGCGAACACCATCCAGCTTGGCTGATAATCGGACAACAACGAAAGATTTCCAGCGCAATTTTTGCCCACTTATTTGATACGGGTCACAGAGTCAATTTAGATGTCTCATTCAGGCCGATCTACCGTGTCACACGTGTTTGCACCAGATGTGTGAAATGTCTGTTTTTGGCTGCTGCAGAGGCGATCGGAATCCGGCTGCGAATCCCTAATCTGTGTGCGAGAAGTCTTTCGTTCAAGCACTGAAGTTACCACGGCCTGCCGTCGTTAGAACACTTGACACGGCACCACAATAACCATGTCCGTAATCCCAAAATGACATTAGATTCACACTGTATTAAATTTCACAAAATCCTGACTTGGCGACTAATTCCATATTTATTGTGTTGTATTTGGCCTAAAGATGATACACCGAAAACGAGCTTGTTCTCCACGTTTTGACTTTTGACTTCTGTAGAACTGTGATAATTTTTTATCCGAAAGCCTTGTTGAAAAATGCAGACCGATAGGCTGAAATGTAAACTTCGTTCCGCTAGATCCCAATCTTTGAGATGTATCGAACTGCCTCGCGAAAGCCGTATCCAATCGTTCACGTCACATAAATAAGTGTGGATATCATGTATATGACAACAGATGCGGGATTGACGCTCAGGAATGTATGTATAACCTTGGGGACCAGCACCATAATTAGGTACAATTAACGTGACGAAAAATCAAAAAAATTCGGGCGCAACTGTAACTTTCAACAGGCGAACTATCGCAAAAGTTAGTGAACTGTTCAGTTTTGAACAAGTATTTGTAGACTGAAATGTAGATAGGAATTTTAATATCCACATAAATAATAATACAGTTTTGACTACAAAACTTAAGAAAGAAAACACACTGAGCATCAATTTTCATGGAATCAGAAAAAATCATCGGAGAATATCAGTTTTTGAGGAGCTACTTCTGTATTCCTTGGGAATTTTATACAAATGTCAGCTGCTCGCAAGGAAATTTACTCCAGTGGGAAAGAAACAGTAGACTGGTTTTTAGTGTTCGGTTGCATTTGAGTAGAACGTTTATGGGGAGTACATTAGAATAAATTGAAAATTTGCCATTGTTTCATAAAATAGTTTGAAAACAGAAGGGTATTAAGTTACTGCATGACGTGAACTGCTCAGTTTAATATGCATTTGTTCACGTGTTTTTACGCAGGGTATGTTTTTGCATGTATCTAACTACACAAATATGAGAATACTCAGGTGCATATTAATCATGGATGTTCCGGAACTTGATGGGGTGAATTTATTTATCAACGGCTAACAAATCCAACCGAAATATATCCCAGAATACAGAAAAGCAAACATTAGCACGCACTAACAATGTCTAAGAAAACAATGGTTCTACAACCGTCGTTCAACGGATATATTATTTATGAGTTACTTGGTCTGCGTTTGAGCTGAGCTACTCTTGGCGGCGTTTTGCACCAACATGACGGATTTGAACAAACGGTAAAATAATCAATTCAACTTGATTCAGTGAGACAGACTTAGTGCTTGATTAAAAGATGTTTTAGCGGAACTGAGTACAAGGTTGTCTTGCACTTATCAAGATGAGTTTATCTAAGGTTCACATAGTCTTTTATCAGCTGGGTAGAATATGTTTGAAGGGAACTAGATTGTTTGTGATTGCATAGTGTGTCTGATTCGATGGATACTTTTGTTCTGTTCGCAATTGCAAATAAATACATACCACATTGAGCAACGTTGTGCAATCGGATACCATCATCGTGTTACATGTGAGAAGTAATTTGTTTTGACAGCTGGCGCCGCCAAACAAGTTTAAAACGTTGAACGTTTTGTATCTGTTTTATGACTTGGACTGTTTTCTGCGTACGCGGCGTGCAATAAACACCAGTAGATACTTGAAAACTATAGACGAAAATATGTCATAAATTTTCACTCATTCTTATTCGGCTGGACTGATCAGTCATATGATTCACTTTTCTAGGCAACGACACTTTTGAGTACATTTAAAACCAAGACGTTCAATTCGGGAATGAATATTTACAAAGTCATTATTGGAACTGGTTTACAACTTCTTCAATAATCTTTTAAACTGGACTCAGCTGACTCGAATGACACTACTTCTGTTATATCAGCCTAAAATTAGCCAGTTCTTTCTAACTGATTGCAGTAACTGCAGTGTTGTACCGATCGGAACCATGCATTCGATTTCTCTCCCAAGAGCAGACCCTGATTTTTGACAGAATAGCTTTCAGAAGATTTGACATTTCCGGAGTAGCACAGGGAATCCCATGACAACTATGTTAGCCAATACGCTTTCAGATTCCCTTCTTTTCTTGGTCGTCAGGCGTACGCACTCCAGGAAGTACACCTTCGTTCGCAATATAGTAAATAGTGGATTATTCAGTACAGACTATCGCTCTCTCAAAACACGTAGAATTCAAATGTGATTCATAAAATTTTGTTATAAAATGCGCAGATTTACATATGCAGTAGATATATTTATGTTTTGATAAATCAGTCAATATTTGTTTGAATCGTAACCTATGGCAAAAGCAGCTCAGATACTCACCTCTTTTTAGAACAAGTAAAATGAATTATAAACGTTTATGCAAAGTAGGTGCAGTGCATGCATTACTATTTCGCTAGAAACATACTTGAAAGTAACCGATGGTGACCTCAGTCGACACAATAATGTGATGGATGACAAGGTTATTAATGCAGTTATTCTCCTACACTGAGATATCCTAAAGGGAATGTGAGATATTGTTCAGAATTGCAGTGGCTGAATCACGGATAACAACAGGACTCTAACCGAAGTCAATCCAACAACAAAGAGGAAACAGTCTATAATTCACGAAGGGAATCATCAGATAAAAGCAGGAAACCACTGAGAAGTGCGCAATTCATTTACTTAAGAGCCCTACTTTATAACGTGTGGTAAGAAATTAGTCTAGTATTTAACCCTTAATCCACATTGTTGATGTAATCAGCGAAAACGTCGTCAACAAGTAATTATTCACTTTCCATTCTTATAATAAGCACCATAAACATTATGGCATCCATAGTTATTTTTTAATGAAATACGTTCAAGTTATAAAGCGATAATCAGTTAGATGTCATTAGTTTCAGCAATATATGTGTTGTACCAAAGCGATCAATCATGCGGTTATCCGTTAATTATATAGTGTATGTGT
>JTDE01000171.1:210195-226182 GCA_014338405.1 Paragonimus skrjabini miyazakii | reverse complement strand
TGTCATTCATAATGCGTAAGAATTATGGTTCCGATGGGTTGAATGCGTTCACAAATAATTCAGTCAGTAGACGACTAACGAGTGCCTTTCCGGTTTTCGTAACTCATACTTACTGCAAATCTGAATGAAGTAGGAACGGTCAGTCGTGTAAGGTGCATCGTCCATACGAATAGGTTTTAAGGCCTAACGGTTACAACATGATCACACTAACTTATGTCATTGATAAAAGACATTTTAGATACAACGGCAATAGAACTAGGTCTACTCATAACGTCCTATAGTTCATTCTGATGTCTACAAATTCTTTCACCATTTGCCACGTGGTCATTACTAAACCATGCTTAATGGCAGCAACACGGTGTGGAGTAATTCCGGAAAATACCTGTTGTCAGCATCACGTAAGCATAGCTTACTGAAAGGACGGTTGTCATCTCGGTAATGAAAATTTGGCATTACACGCATTGGCGGATTGTTCATACAACGTTTGGACAATTCTCAGCAATTGGATTCAAAACACAACAGTGTCAGTTTACGGTTGAATACCATGAAACATAAGAAGTTTGTCGTTTTATACTCTGCTTACTAGATTCCGTGAAGGCTCGCAACTTGAGATGATTTGTGTTCAGTCGAACCAATCGGGTATGAATTAGTTATAAACAAGGTCAGACATTTACTTTACTATCGGCTCAATTGAAATTCTGCTGAAAATAACTAAACAGAAGTCGACTTGTTCTGCTTTTATCACGAAGCACATGTAAGCTTACGTAGTAAAACATGCAATTGTTGGAAGGCCTTATCCCTATTGAATGCGTCCAAACGAGGGAAATATTGACCGTGAGCTGACAGGTTGTAAGTCAGAATTAAAACTATTCACCTAGGTGTGATATTCACATCATAGATGATTCTCTTTAGAATTCCAAGCTTGGGTGCTGCCTTCAACCAAAACTTGGCGACCAAGTTTTATGGATGGGAGTGTTGCAGTGACCTGTTTAAACAAAAAATTATGATGTTTATAACAATCGCCATTCGAGAATGACCAAACATTCAATGTAAATACCCGTATAACAATATGTCAGTGGTCACGACGAAAGCATCCCAAAGCACATTAACATTGAGTGATAGCACAATTCGTCCACCTATTGAAACACTCTAAAGCATCTAATTTAGCGCATCTAACCTCAACGAAAATCGAGTTGTAGCGAAAACAACCTGACTGTGCTGAAGAATAAACAAACAGATGTGGATTATTCAGCCGGTATGAACGGTACACATGAATATTTTAAACGGCCACATGGTTGCACTAAATTTTGGGCAGGTGGATTGAAATTGCTCAGTGCACGGACGTAATATGAGGTTGTCAGCACCAGTCTGTCATAACATGTTCAGTATTCTTGTACACGACTATATTACATTTAAACCTACAGTTTTGCCGTGGTTTTTGCAACTGGACGCTTAGCAACAATACAGATACGTATTAGAATGGGTTGCCTTTCATAAAATAGGGGTCAACCCTAGAATATACAAGCTTTTCAGTTTTACAGAACGAAATCCATGGATGAAGGTTTATGCACTGCATGCCGAGAAAACTACAGTGCCGTTTTGGCATAAATTTTCACCATCAGTTCAGTGCCACTAGGATTCCCCACTGGCTGTAAGTGTTCCGATCTGTAGAATTTATCCTTGCACGGTTAAATTTTGGCACAGCAGTTCACCACTTTTTCTGTCTTGTTTCAAAACCTAGATTTGCACTAGGCTACAACGTATTAGAAAGGTAGACATCATGTGCTGTCTTCCCACGCAATTGTTAGTAAAGTTAACAGCGAAATCTTTATCAGTCAACTATTTACCTGAATCTTCCTTTAAACTCCTCCAAACAATCGAGCCGGCTGCACGAGGATCCTCTAACCTGTCACTGTCAGCCATATACAATTGCATCTTTTAGTAGAATTCTTGATTGTGTTTCCAACAGGCTTTTGACAAATTGAACTAAGCTGTACTCTCTTGTAGATGTCTCTTCTACGTAGGAATGAATATGCAGAATTGAGCTACTTACTTGCAACCTGTGTTTCCGTGACGCACAGCAGTACCACATCAGTACCTGACCGGTATTGACGTATCGGTCCGTCCGACAGAATGTTATCGGTTTATCCGCCTATTCAACTAACTTATACTGGGTTTCAGCTGGTTCGCCCCTGGTTGAGATTTACATGTATGTTCCCCGACCGCGCGACCAAGAGTACTAATTTTGTATAGAAATACATAAGTTTGTTGGTGTTCATGGGATTCTGTTAATTTAACACTCACTCTCCATCGCGTCTATGATCCAATCCGATATAATAAAAACCGGATCAGGGAGTTATTATAAAGATCGGCCAACATTTTGATTAGTCACTCCACTCGCCTGTCGTTTAAAGAACACAACAAACAACCACTGATCACGTGATGCCAGTCTCATTGTTGAAATGGGCTTCATCCGTCTAAAGCTTATGTCACAACCGCATTTTTTCATGCTAATAGATTTCAGATATTTCTTCCGAGGTGTCTGCTTGATTTGACTTCAACCACTTCACAAAGTTTTACGTGGTGCAGACTTGACTAGCTTGCTTGTTTTGCATTTGGTAAGCCATTGGCATGCCCCTTGTGGACATGTTTTGCATTGACGTTCATTTTAACTGTGAACGTTTCAAATGGTGATTGAAACGTGTTGCGCGGAACTCAGTTAAAAAATAATGAACATCCCTCAATCTTTTTTTGCTTACATTTAGAACTGGACCTCTCAGGGAAGGAATAGCCAGTGATATCGTCTGCCTACATTTTCCGTACTAGAGTGCCGTATATTGAAGGTCCATACACTCTATCTGCTGAATCGTGCTGTACTATAGAACTCAGAAAAATTTACGTTCACTACCTGCTCTCATTTGAGATCAAAGTAGTTTATCCTGCCTCACTAGGTTATTGACTGGTTTGTGGGAAACCAGATGACGATACTGTGGGTTTCACAGCAAGCCTGATGACCTGTCTGTTGTGTACTGGTTTACTGCGTCATAAGAGTACGCATTTAGGAGATCGAAGCATGCTACTTGAAATAACCTGTACGGTTATGGCGATCATAGTTCAACTATATTTAGTAACCAACTGAGAACGGATGAACGCGAAATATTTCTGATATTCAGACAGTACCGAGTACAAACTGAACACTACTCATACTTGATCTTGATCTTTTTATTTAGTTAGGTCGTTTGGTAAGTCTTCCATTGTAGCGACGTTATTCGTTATTGTCAACTATGTTAGAGCTACGTGTGCCACTTGTACTTTTTGTGTTTCCTACTTTTGTATGTACCTAAACATTTGTTTGAACGAGTAGAGATACCGACAGGTACCCCGCGCACTTGAACGTACGACCCCACTGCATGTTGGCTTATCGCTCCGCTCAGTTATCGTTTCGTCTTGATATTCGTTCACGGTTGCGTTGACCTCGCAGGTCACCAATATACTCTTTGTCTACTCGTGGTTTTATTCTCAACCGGTCGTCTTCGGTCCGCTTGATTCTAAACCGGTGAAGAGTAAAATTAGAATTGAACGTAGATCTTGCTATAATTCACCAGTAGTGCATATTTTCGTCCAGGCCGGAATTTGCGCCCTAGCCATTGAGCTTACGAGACTAGCATGTTAACCAAAACACCATATACCTCATAGTAAGTATGATGCAATAATCATACCAGCGAGATTGGCATCGCTGTAATGTTAACTGCTGTAACGTCATAATTACACAACAAAGAACAATACTGGTACGTCATACTTCAAGGAATCTCCGATACAGTTAACAACCACTTTCCACTGAATTGTCCTCTACCTAGTAAAACCCGTGTCGCCTAAAAGTTGGAACCAAATAGGTGTCAATTGGAACAGTTTGATTTCGGTGTCTCCGATACTCACAAGATGCTGGCGCGGACCTCCTACCTGATGAAAGATTGACTGATCTTGACTGCGCTGACGACAAATTGATGCTGTTTAACAACTTGCAAGTTACACAAACGACGCTAAAGTTTATCTCGCGTTCTTCTAAGTACTTCAGAATGCGGTTTGTCGCCCCAAAATGCAAAATACTTCTGCAATAATGGTGTGATTACATAGATTCAGTGCTGGATAATGAATTTATGGAGGTTGTTGATCGGTTTGCGTACTTAAGAAGCTGCATAAGTGGGGAGGCGGAGGTGTAGGGTACGAAATTGAAACGCGTATCTCCAACGCTAGGGCGGTGTTTGCTAATCTGAGACATCTCTGGCGACAGAGAGATATCTCTCTGAAGCTTGAGTGTTGCGTATGTCAGAAAACGGTGAGAACTGTATCATCTTACGGCAACAAAACCTGGCCGCTCAGGGTAAAGGACGTGAACCGTCCTCAGATATTTGACCAGTCGTTTGTATTGGGTGAAACTAACGAGTGAGCAAGAAAGAAGTTAGGAGGCGGGTGTTTGGCAGTAATTGTCAAACGAGTTCCTTTGTTCAGTCACTACATTTGCACAGACTCAGTTGACTAGGTCATGTACTAAGGGTGTCAGCTAGTTGTATAACACGTCGAGCACTCTATGCCGACTTTGAGGCCGACTGGCTTAAGCTGCGAGTTGGATAGATGATGATCTGGGGCAGATAAATGAAGTCGTTCACGAAGGTGCCCGTTCATGTATGTTGGATCAGTCTTCCGAGCTGGAGCCCTCGCGACTCACAGAGTCAGTGGTTTGAGAAGCTAGAGGGCGGCTAACCGAACTCATTGGCATGAATGTTGTCGTAGTTTGGCTGAGTTGTCTGTGAAGTGGGTGCACTTAATGACGCGGGGCAGTGGAAGCCGTGAGGAAGCTGTCTTGCTGATGACGCCTTACTTTCACTTACATCTCGATTGTTTGTTTTTAAGGTGTAGGCGCCTTGATGTTGTATGGTTGAATGTAGCAGTAGCTATTTTTAACAGTTTTGCCCCTTTCCATCTCCGTTTTATTCTCTCTTCTTATACAGGGTTTGATTTTTCTTGTTCGTGGTTGTGTGGCAGTTAAACATCATTGTGAACCACTGATGTATTGCTGTCTATAATGATAATGATGACGGTCTTCAACGTATTGCAGAGCCAAGTGAAATAACCTCCTCACACCAAGGTGGTAGCTATCACACGTATCACCATAAAATAGCTTGGCTTTCCTACGATATATTCATGCTATGGACATCGAAATGACCTCTGGTTTGTGACGTTTGTGTAAAGCATTCCGACAAATTTTGCGCAGTAGACCCCTCTAGCTTGTCATATAGGCTAAACAATTATTGCCACGAAGTACACATAACCGAGTGCTTGAAAGTTTGCCTTATTAAACGTAATTTAACTGCCAGAATAAAAAGCGGTTATCGAGTTGGTTTGCAGCCAACAGTTTTTTTTCTGCAATGACTCATTTTTCGTTCTCGGGCCTTTCAGCGTTTTCCAGTCCCTACTTTTCCTGGTCACTAATAACACTGACTTCTGTTAAGATATCTGAAGTGCGTGAAAAAATCACGGATCAATTTGGACTGTTTACCCTGGTGGTCAGAAGATAACAACTTGCTGTTCAGTGCCTACCGATGCGATGTCGTGTAGCTTCGTCGTCAAAATTATGATTATGACCTTGATTAATATCATTATGAACAATGTATCAGATTTGTTACTTTTGAATAGACCTCGGTTTACAAAAACAGTCTTGGTTGAATTCAAATGAGCGACAGAAACGCCATGTTTGAAAGCTTCGAACGATTTACCAGCTGAGCTGCGGTATTACGCCGTGAACTCGGAAATTTTACTTTCGGACCCTGTCATCCACTAGGTTGACTATTTCTTGTGGAATCCATCAAGTGATCAATGGGATTGACTGCCCGACTAGGGTTTTTTCAAGCAGTTTATGCCGAAATCTATTAACGCTACTGCTGGGTGATGGACTTGTAATATTAACGAGTATCTTGTTATATTGGATATTCGTGAAAAATTGTGTCGTTTCTATATGAAGCAATGGGATGGGTTGTAACAGAGACCAACTCTGAGACTTTTAACTTCTGTGTTCTATTTTGTAGTTCGACTGGTAAAGCGCTTGCCGCGTTTGACCATGCTTTTTATGTTGCTGGTTCGAACCCAGCCAAAGCTCTGAGTTTTCAAAACTTGCCTTATTTGAATTCATTATGCATGTTGCAGTTGGAGACTTTAGTGATCGGCAATTCAAATGTGTCTACAAATTAGGCAGTCACAGTTACAAAGTACAAAAACTCTACTGCTCGTGGGAGGAAGTTGTGGCATACCTGATTCCATAGTTTTACCCATTCCGTTAACATTCACCAAAACCTAGATGACAATAGACAGGCATGTCTGACTTATCTTTAAAAAGGGTTGACGTCTACTTAGTGATTCTTTGGTTGATATACTACTAGTTGTCGTCGAAAAAGTTATGCTTTCAAGAACAAGTCCGCCACCTGCTATACTCACCCACACCTTTCGTTTCATGATTGCCTACTAAAATACTTCTTTACTTTTGCGTCCTGGGTTAATTCTCTTAACCACATGCGTTGCAACAGAGTAGAAAATTCTGAATCTCATTGCGCTTATGGTTTTAACAATTTGCAGGTCAACCAAAAAAATATCTAGTAAAGGTCACTTGCGAAACATAAACTATGATTTCCCACACTTCTGTTTACGGTTCAAGGATATAAAGTTTTATTATTTTGAGTTGGCACTTATTCTTAGAGTTGAAGAAGGAGCCACCGACAGATTTACCAAGTTGTGAAAAATCCGTTATCCGGCGAGACCATGGGAATTGGGTTAATTCACCAGACCTAACCGACACCTCAGAGGGGATATTGTTCACACTCTCGAATTATCACACATACCAACACATTAGTTGGCAAATTTACCTCCTCCTGGAAGAAAATGAATGCGAAGGAAGTCTTACACTAAAACTGTTGTATGGAACAGTTATTTTACTAAGCTGGAATAACTGTTTCCGAGTTAGTGTTTGTTCCCGCAGAAACATATTGCACATTTCGGTGGTTGTATTTGACTTGGCTAAGAATCTTAAAATTTCGCACGATCCACACACGAGTGCCAGAAAACTTGCACCGTACATTTCTTGAACACTCGCCCACTTACACGAGCCATTACGTTTATGTATTTTTTGTTATGCTTCACATTGCGATACTCAAACAAACACACGCAGGCTATTTCACTCTATTGTCCAATCATTCATTTTCACTTGGTTTAGATATATATCCCAAGGCTTCTCAGCAAAGCAAATTCGTTATAGTATTTTTGAACACATTTGGTCATATTTTATAATATTAATTTCGGCAGAAATTAAACATCCTTCAATGACTGTTATGCTAAACACTACTGAATAGCTGTTCAAACGAATTGTGCAGTCTGGCCGTCTGTGCATTATTTTTGAAAAGTCGTACTGAAGCAGTTAAACGATTTCAAGAAGCGATGGTGATATGTTCCGTTCATCTTTCAGTCTGACAGATTCGATCAAAGTTAATGAAATTGTTCATTGTATGAATAACTCAACTCAACTTTTATTCCGAAATTCATCCTGATCGATGCTTACTTGTCAGTCACCAAATTTAGGTTATTTCCATACGGTTTAACGCGAGAACTGAGGTTTCATCTTTAAATAATTCTGCCGTTATCTGTGATCACTTAAAATATTCGTGGGATATTTTTTTTCAAAATGCTACGCAGAAAAGTGAACTCTAACATACATGTGAGAGGAATAACGACAGTCGATTTCGAAATTAGTTATCACCAGCAGTAACCCGACCGGAGGTCCAGCATGTGTTTCTCAAGCTTTTGCCATAGTTCTCTAGCATGCTGTACCTTGACAGACATTCCTGCGTTCAGTTCTGCTTAGGCAATTAAGCCTCCTTGGACGTATGAGAAGGTAACAGAGGGGTGTAAAACTGGGATCAATCAAGTCACTTTCGGGACGAAGCCAAGAGTTTTCATCTTGGTTTTGCTACTGATGAGTCAGATGCTGTCTACAAATTACACTGGCTGCGAAATCCTTCGATTTTAACACAGATTTACTAAACAGTTGATGGCGTGTCCAGGAATTGTGCTAGTCCCTTTCAAACATTGGCCGATGTTGGCCAGAAGCAATAAATTAGGAACTATTTCACTGATTCAGACGTTCTAGAGCAAAGTCAACCCAGCTGCTACCAAAGAACGTATCCATCTGTAGATGAGTTAGGTGAAATTTCTCTGTAACAAGTTCATTTGACATTTCAGTAGGTCGGCCTTATAAGAGCCATCCATGTCCGAGAGGGAGAAACCATGTGTTGAAGGAACGGCTGAATAGGCCTTGTTAACTAGGCAGGCGTCCAGCTGAGCTACTATTTTAACTACTCCGCTCAGCGTCCTAAGTCTGCCTTTACATTATAGATACGTTTGTCATCAACTTGTCGGACTGAGTTACATAGCCGGTTTTTAGTCATCCGTCGTTGATGTGAGTTGAAAATGTTCTTCGAGTTGTGCTTTGTACCTTTGAGCGATTAATTCGTTCTGTAATTCTTCCCAGATTCCAAGGGTTTAGCAAAATCATGTTAAATGTACTAGCTCCTAAATGGAACATTCATGTGTGCAGCAGGAAGTCTGACTAAACGTACAAATAGACAATGGAGCCAAGTGTGGTTGAATCGAATTTATACATTACATGCGATACGGATGCCCAGTATCGCTTGATTTTGTTCGACTGACTCGAGGCCAATGGCACGTTTCTATCGCCCTGTTAACTTGATTATTTAAGCTTACAATTAGTCCTGAAGTGGTAATTTGCCGGAACGCTAACTGAGCTTGGCTCGGATCATCGCATTCACAGATGTCAGAAAAATGCTTGATTTTGACTCACAGCTTTGAAAATGACTACGCTTTCATGTCCGTCAGCCACATATTCAATTTGCGTTCAACACTGACTCAATGAAGGAAATCCCGGATGGCGTGTTGACGTCCAAAGCAACAAATGCTAGTGCTCGTCAGACACAAACCGCTATCAACACAGGACTGCAACAAACGATCCCTGTAGCTCTGTTTGGCGAATACTGCAGTAAAACTGTTCAATTAAGTCAAGTTCTTCAACACAGTCCCTTCTACCAGTATTATCATGTCTGTGTGCTAAGCGTTGAGTAAAATGCTGCAGACCTCGTGAAAAGCTTTATATTATGAAGTACGTCTAGAAACGTGCGGAAGTAAGTTGTAGATTGCGTTTAGGATGGACATCTTTTGTTATTCTAAATGTACCATTCACCTCTGTTTGCAGCTATGGCTGTTGTTGGAGCCACAGCTCTTTCTCCGTTAAGGCACTTGAGGAACTCTGCAAGCCGGTTTGGCCAATGGGCTGGGTCGCAAGCCGTGCATATATAGTCAGCCTAAATACTTATTCTTAACCGAGTGTCGAGTCATGGAATTGTTTTACCACAGCAGAAACTTGAGGCTACATTTCGGCAATGCAGAACAATGTCGATTATAAAGGCCACCCGAATATAAACAAGAACCTTCTGTTAATTAATAACAGCTGTTAGAATATCGAGAGCGAAAGTTATACTGTTTTTACAGCGGCACAAGCAGAGATTTGTTTCGGCCGTGCAACAGTGTGACCTTGGTATTCAACTCCCCATTAAAGTGGTTATGCATTCCTTGTTAAGCAAGACTTGTTTAGAAGCGAGATAATCATGTGACAAACTGGGGGGAAAGGCGTTGTTGATATGAGACGGTTCAGTTTGATGTCACGGCGCATAACATCACTAAATCCACAAACAAACTGTGTATGATAAGCAGTTCGTAACCGTTGTTGATTCGATAAGGGAAGTATTAGGATCTGAGTAAGATATAGCCCGGTGGTCGGATGCTAATACTACTATTCACGTGAGAGTCCACAAGACGCCAGTGTTTTATCAAACAACACAACACCAAAGAGCAAGAAGTACGCCATCAGTGGGAGTTACTGGCTAGCTTTATGATCCACGATGTCTTCAAATGGCGTTCATTACATTCGGATTCACAGTGTCCCATATCTGAGGTTTCATTGGAGGCGGTTCAGTGGTTGTAGTAGTCGCATATCTGGTGTATTGAATCCCTCAGGAAGTCAGGGAGTCTCACTTGCGCGGGATTGTTTCGACACCTAACCCTAAGTACCAATAACCCGCGATCGAGTTGATCCTTGCAATTTTTTAGTAATGTCCGCCACACTTTTCGTTTTCGGTGGAAGTGGTGGTCGCTACGGTGATTTGCACGTTTGCAAATCCTGAGAACTTCCGCATTTCACAAAAAATAGGTTATCCGGAGAATGTATGCTCCCGCTGTGTCATTTCTAATCGTTCTATGGGATTTTACGTGCCTCATGTGTAATAATGTAGAGCGACATACGTGATATTCCATGGGCAACTCGGCTATCAACATTCAGTTCACCACGATCTGGTTATACCATCACCCAATATAACTGAATGCTTACCCTTAGGAGTAACCTGTTCGTTCCGGTATTAACCTCTTCTTATGAGACCATTCGAAGCGTCTGAAGAAGAAATTTCTTTGTGATAATAGGGTGACCATTCAGACTGATATTGGAGAAAGAAGGAAAGCATGCACGACTATCAAAGATCTATTTAGGCAAATAATGGACGGTGGTTCGTCTATAGAAAACGGATTCCGAAAAAGAAAGCAAACTTATTAAAAGGTTTGTGCTCTTATAGGAAGATTAATCTTTTTCTCACTCTTTCACGACCAAAACAAAACGTATTTTAGTATGCCTTTAAAAAGCGATTTAAAAGTTGACTACCTCATTTTCAGGTTCGATAGCGCATAAAATTCGACCTATTTCTCATCAAAATTAGTTTCTTCGTTTTTCAGTCAGTAAATATTGCATCTTATCCTGCATGTTAACGCCACAGTTATGTTAACAGACAATAGCTATTTTTCTTATGCAAAAGACTGGGGCCATCTGAGTATTACTGACAAGCAAAAGGGATTGTGTGTTTGGGTGTGATGATTCAATCTTGCCTGGTGCGAAGCCAATGGCGCAGTGGTGAACACGTTGCATCATGATACCAAAGTTAGACTTCCAATTCATGTAGTGACAAAAACTATGCACAACTGACAAGTTCTAACAATAGCGAAAATTGACACTAGTGCTTCACTTCAAGAAAGACTGACCGAAAATTCTATCTGAATGCAATGACCTTGATCATGTGTGCAACGTCCAACTAGAAATTAATTAAATTCCTGGCTAATCATTGCTGAAGTAATTGTACTGGTTTTCATTCAGTCGGTATGCAACCATCGTTTGCCCTGATAATGAATTTCACAAAAACTCACTTCCCAAATTGATTTTCCAATAGTTCCATATTGATTAACTGTGTATGTACACCGTTCAGTCGCTAGGTATTTATACTTAACTTGGTCTTCTTTAGACCTATGGTGTTGGTTTCACAACTCCACACAATACAGCCGACAAACGGAAGGTCACAATTTATTTCCAGAAAATACAGGGGAACATTTCCTCACACACAGGTATTCGTTGAAGTACCAACGAGAGGTTTTCCAGGACTTCTTGCAAAACAGAGCACAACAGTTTTTCCTAATCAAAAGTGTATGCGGGCTCTGGAATAAACTGGATGGCAGTTGAATGCATGACTTCCAAAATGTGCATGATGAATGAAACAAGGTTCTAAGAAAAATCTCCTACTCACAGAGATCAGTGAAGACAGACCATTTTTCACTGAATTATAGACGCATTAGAGGGAATCTAATTCCACATCCAGCTGATCCACTGGCGTACTTCCGACTAAACACAGGTGAATGTCCAAGCGGACACCCAATGCAATTGGGTGGCGAAATGAACAACTTACTTTGTAGGCGGAACTGCCTCACAGTTGATGTCTGTTCGCGCTGAAACGCATTGTCTAGCTGGGTGGCTACAGGTTGATTATTTAAGAGTTTCAGAATTTTGCTCGATCAGTACATACGCAGAAATGAATCCTCACACTTGTTAATAGTATCATTGTATCCACCAATAGAAGTAATTGATTACACATATCTGACAGAATGTTGTTTCAATGTGTGTTGACTGTTGGCTGATAATACGCATACACTCAACCACTTTCATTGATGTCTCATTTTAATCACGCCCGTTCACTTACTGTTGCCTCTATAAACCATCAAACACTATTTTTGTTTGCCCAACACAAACAGAAACGCATAATCTATGAACCTATACGCTCTGAAAACACCTGCGAATTTGGCTATCCCATAATCAAGCAAAATGTTCGCCCCAACAGCTCAGGAAACCACATATTTATGAATGCACTCCGGTACCACACGAAACGCAACTACCTAAATAGGTACCTTAAAACGTTCCAGCATATTTGTAATCTTACTGAAACGCTGTACGACGAATACCATCATCAATAGTTGTTTCCTTCAGATCATAAACAATGTACTTAATGTAATTCCACATAAACTTCACCCGCGCGACTAAGGTTTTTTTCCAGGAAAGTATAATCTAACAATTCAGTATTAAAACCTACATCCTTGCCACCTGAGTGATCACTCACCAAGTAATTTGGAACAGTTTGTTCGAAGCTGTTCTTCATGGTTTACCTGCGAATCACACTTTCCACTATAAGTTTTAGACTATGGATATAATTGATTTCTTGTTGTTTCCAATCTATTCAAGATATGTTAACTCCATAACCCACCGTTTCACATTCCATGAGTTCTGTTTATACCAACGCATGCCATCTTGTTACTGGCCTCCCTTTACGCTTCAATAGTGTATACGTGGTCACCAGTCATTCGTTTCGGAACCTTTGTTGAGAAACGCACTTCTAAAGAATTCTGTCGGCAGGTGTATGAATGTTACACACATCCCACCCACAGGTAGTGTGGTCAACTAAAACCAGAACAACGAAATAATTGACTACATATCACGTATTCGGGTGGAACAACAACCATGGTCCTGCTATCAGAAAGTTAGGCTTTGATTGACAACAGAATATAAACGACACTATCTCACCCAATAAAACTGAGCGGGAAGTGGTTTTCAGTTCTAAAGATTTTTGTCTGTAAAATAAAACTGCTGATTTGCAGTGCCCTTTTTTCAGTTCTAGAGATTTCTGTCTGTAAAATAAAACTGCTGATTTGCCGTGTCCTTTTTCGTATTTTTGCTAAATAACGATGTTTCACTTTTGCACATAAACGCTTTTCCATCACTTTTGAATGTTGCTCAGATTGATTGAGGTGACCTTGCAATACAATACAAAAGTTGAGTGAACTGTTCTGCCCTTCTCTGTATTTGCACACCCTCAAGTTAAGAACAACTTCGCAGATTCGATCGCTCTTCAGCAGTTCACAGTAACTCCGCAACATCCTTGTGTATGTGATAGAAGTAATTCGGAATACTTGTGAACACCCTCTGTGAGTCAACTTCTTCGATTGCCGTAACTTGTGTGGACTCTGAAACTGGTCTGATGTATTCGTCCAATTGGTTCTCACTGATAGCCTAGTGACGTACGGCTGCATCTATTTAAGCTGTCCAATAACCCGATATTGATCAGTGCAAATTGGTGGGCCCGACATAGTCAGCTTCCCAACTTTTCTGTAATCACGAGTTGACAAATTCATTTACAGTAACAGTCTCTTCACGTTGTGTTGACTTCCATTTCGTGGTGTTTTGTTAAACCACCACCGGTGTTAATGTTTTCACTGTTCACCTAGTGTTGTGTACATCAAAAAAATGTATTTTGTTATCTTGTCCACTAATGAGGTTTCAATTGGGCGGCCGAATGCATCAGTGCACATCAAACTGTCTGAATTTGGAGTTGATAACTCTCATCTCTGGTTTAGAAAATTTGAAGCTGTCTTTCGAACGTGGCGCGTTAAGTCATAAATCGGAATGTACTGTCATACAGATCAGTCCATTTTTATCGAGATCCTCGAAGTAGTCTCGGATTGCATCGACAGCCCGCCTGGAGACCAACTGTATAATAAGCGAAAGGACGCCTTAACTAACCAGGTATGTGTTTATGTATATCTGAAGCTGGATCATCTATTTTATGAGCTAGGCGCCTACAGGCCATTCTAGCTCCTACGACATGGAAAACAGCTTCTTGCAAGCAGAAGGATAGATGATACCATTTTTCGACAGTTGTGGGGGAAAAATCCACCACACTCGATTCGTAAGGTTTTGAGCACTTTAAGCAGCGTTGTGCCCTAAGAAGAGCTTGCGGAATCAGCTGGCAAAATGCCGGATGTTCACTATTACTCCTAATTGGCAACTACAGATGTCAATCAGCCTCATGACGACCTACAACAATAAGTGAAATGTTTAACTAATCATGTACGGTCAATGGTTTAAAGCCCGTGCTTTATATCACGCAGGCCACGCAGATGGCCTGGAACACTGTTTAGAGGTTCGATGACACTAACACACACTGACCCTGGTCATTGTTGGTACCACTGTACGTCTGGTCATCAAGCAAATAAGTGCAATCAGCCTTACACCTTCATTAGGTTGCTGACAACGCACGGAAACTCTGCAACCGGGCAGCGATATGGACTGCTGTGCTTTGTGTCCCTTCCAAATAGTGCCTGTTCCATATCCCTGACCGATCCACATGTTACAAATTCCTAGTTGACACCGTTATTGAGGTAACCGTAAGTCTATGCGCCACATGCTACCGGTAACTTCGTCAGCTTGTTTTCTTCTTAAAGACCTCCAATGAAACACCGATACAAACGTACGGTAGACGGACGCTCACTCTTGACTTTTGACTAAGACCTCAGCTCCGGTAGATTTTTCTGGTGGCAGACGCTCAAATCCTAATTCTAGGTGTTGACTTATCCCGTTTTGGTTCTCATGAGCATGAAACCTAAGATCAATAACGAAGTACTTAAATTACTCCAGACAATTGGTTCAAATTTTGTACACACATATGTATATATATATTGCTAAAATTAAATCTTGTTACGGTGCATTCAGTTCCTAGTAACTAGTGCTAATGTTCGATTGGCGCCTACAGCAAATGAATAAACAATGGGAAACTCTAACGACAACACTCAGGATATAATCACACATTTGTGGATGTGCTAAAATGAGCTTCAGGATGAATATGTTTTTACAGTCGAACGTCTCACATTCGCAATTCGGTTCTTTACATTCCGAATGGATATCCATCAATGTCAGAACCAATCCAATCCAGACATAAACGGGTGTAATTCGATCCATCGATGCTTAGCAAAGTGCGGTAATGTCGCTGTTGGCTGGATGAATGGCTAAAAGGGACATTAATCAATCTTGACAGTTGTGAATGGATAATCACACATGCCACTCACGCACAAAAGATCCGACATGCATGCGAATATACAATTGCAACATACTGGTTTTGCTTTCGACGTCGTTTTAGTTTGAGCAATATTCCTACAGGTTTTAAATGGATGAGTTAGCACTATTCAATAGAAACTAGGGGTAACATTCGACCTCTTCAGCGCAGTTGTGTGGAATAAACCCAGAACTCAGCTACCTTTTCAACAGATTGAGAGGTTTTGGATAGAAAAATATCAATATAACACACAATTTGAACCAAGTTAAACGTAACGGTGACCCATTCTTCTGAAGGTCCAAAAAGTCGTCCATGTTTAAATGAATTTTATGCAAGTACTTTGTAAAGAAATAACCCATAACATGAGTAGTCATTACATACTCTGATAACCTAGTCCTTTGCCGATAACATGGTTGTAGTTAACCTTCCGACAGGTGCTACTGCCACGTATAATAACAAATAATGTGTGGTTTAGACGAGACCTGTCAATCACTCTTCTAGAAACTGCTTGCATTTGAACAGTTTACATCTTTTCTCACATTTAACCGAATTACTTCCCTTTTGGTAAAATTTTGATTGCATTAAACAAGCTCACGAATAAGTAGTAGTTTTTCCTCTGATA
>JTDE01000171.1:167008-210095 GCA_014338405.1 Paragonimus skrjabini miyazakii | reverse complement strand
ACAACCGAAGTGTAGTATTAACGCACAAGCATAAACGGTTTCGTGTACTCTGGTTTAATTTGCTGTGAAAACACGAAAATGCATTGGTTTATGTTTGTGATTTGTTGGTGTTCATTATGAAATATCACGGGTCTGCTCATCGAAGGAATGGTATTTTTGAAGTGACGCTGGAAGATAAACGATACGCGCAGTAATTTCCGCAATTGCCTCTTGTAAAGATACATATCTTGCTTTTTCTTAAAAGAACGCAATAAACGGTAATGCATTTGAAACTTTTCGTTCAATTTGGAAAATGGAATTTGGAACAGAGAAGTAGACGAATAATACACAAAACAGAACATTGCAGAATGCTGACAGTTTGAGTCAGACTGCCCTACTTGCTTTCAGGAACGTTTTTACTCTCTTTTCCTGAGACCTGAGTCTGAACCACCCGCATTTGCAATGTTCATGGGCATCCGCGTGACCCGCAGCGAAGATGGCACGATAAAACGAAGAGTATACTGAAAAACATGTTGAATGAGACAGTAAACAAACTTTAGTGGTTTTGTAGCATAACGAAAAACGAGGCACCTATTCTGGGTTTTGGTAAACAGAACTGTGAAAATATAAACGAATGACATGAACGAATATGAATGACGGTACCTAATAAATACATTCAGTGGAAAGCAGTTTATTTGTAAGCAAATCAGGATAAAAAATATACTACGAACTGTAGAAACACAGTTGTTTATATCTGTCTGCCTTCTAATACAACAACGTTTCTAGCAACGTATCTAGGACACCTAATGTTGCAAATTAAAAACTTATTTCGCAGCCACATCATACATTTGACTTGCGTCCACATCATGGAAGACATCTTGCCTATTCTTGTTTTTTTGCCTACGGTTTCCTACTGAACAGGCTATGTAGACGTCATATCACAACGATTTTCTGAGCGCATCATGGGACATCATCTGACGTAGATAGTCCGAGGATAAATGAAGGTTTATACATCCAGCGTAGCAGCGTCCTTAAGCAAACCAAACCGTCAGATCAATCCGGCCAATTCGTTACAGCTGACTCATCTAGTCCGTACAGTACAGTCGAAGCTGATCAAACGTCGCTTATTATCAATCACAGAGGTCGCTTTGATTCGTTTACACTCACATCCCAGTATACGCTGTAAGCGTCGTATCAAAGTATTGAACCTCATATGGACTCACCCATACCTTAAGGAGTTCTACTACATGTGTATGTTACTTTTTTCACAGAATCTTAAAAACAATATGATTAGGGCTATGTAACTAAAAATCGTGTTTCGGACACTATTGTTTACCATCCCTGATCTCATTGATGTAGTATCTGCTATTCCCTCAACGAACCCATGTAAACGTGTTGTATTTAACCTGGTGACGAGGTTGCACAAACCATTTTATTCGTTTAAATTTTGTTTTTGTAACAAACTAGACGCATTTCTGGTTCTTAAACTCTGACAATCATTGACCTTCGAACCTTTTATCTGCTCAAGTTCACAAGCTATTCAAGGGCAAATCGGTTGGTTTCGTGTAAACTGCGAATTAATTTAGAAGCAGCAAACGTGTGAAAATAAATTGGTCTACTTAGTTCTAGTATGAAGTACATTTAGAGTAATCCCGGTTGAGATCTTGCGTTATATTGTACATAAGTATAAATGTGAAATCATCACGTATCGTAATGCGGTAAAACAAAATGGTTTCTCATGTAAAATTCCATCTCAAAATAACAAACGTTTTATCTGTTTAATAGTGGTGAAAGCTCCCTCAAAAAACTCCAAGAAGGTTACTGCTTTACAATACATCCGTTAAGAGAGTACATGTCCATCGATAATTGAACAGAATAAATGGCATGAGATCACCAGTGACACTTATCTCTGAATCTCAGGAAAAAGCTTTCTTGCCTAAGTGTAAACAAAATTAACACGAGTTTTCTAGTTCCCACTGAAATTGAAAACTCATTCACTCTTGTCTATAGCTTGTGTACTCAGACCGAGTTTCCAGTCAGCTTCCCTCGAAAACAAACACTAGATTCGAGTTTCGTTTTTCTTAGAACACGTCAGTGGTGTACATGTTTGCCATGGCCACAGTTAGAAATCTGACCACGGTTTCGTGAGATAACCGTGTTCACATTTAGGTCCTTGACCTAACACTAGGCAAAACTGATTTATCCTATCCAAACTGTCAGCCAGTTTCGTTTGTAAGTAATACCAATCCTCAAACCAACCACTAAAAACATGACTGAGAGAAAATACGCAGTATATCCGTTTTGAAACATCAAGGCTCAGTTGATCAGTAAGCCGTTTTTATTGATTGTCTTTCACTTGAGGAACCAGCATATCCACATAGCAAATGACAAACTGCACGAGTGTGATCAGTTTGACAGATCGGACAAACTGTTCAAACAGACAGGGGAAAAGATTAAAGCAGAGTGTATTTAACATCATCTGAACATTCGAGTTAAAATTGGTGATCCTGGTTTGAAAAGGATGTTATATAAGATAACAGCTAGAACAGGAAGAAGGTTGAATCTGGCTAAGCACCACTGAATTATATAAAGTGACCGGAAATTAATATCTACCGTTTGGGAATAAATGCTAGACACGTAGGGAAGTTAAAATGACATCTCTCTGTAAATGCTGTTAAACGATTTGCTGTAGCTTATAAGTTTTAAATGTGTGAATATTAATATGCGTGTTTATTAGTTAAAGCAACAGCTTTTTCATTTGTATTGAGTTATGTTGTCAAGTGAGATAAAGCTGGAATGAAATGTGTGTGCTTTAGAGTTGCTGTTAAATTAACATTTTTCGTACTGATTATTAGTAGTATTCATCTTTACAACAGAAAAATAGTTGGATGACGAAACTATGGAAGCTATTTTGTTGATTCAAAAAACTTAAAAGCCAACCAAATTGAATCCTGCTATACCAGAGAAAATTTTGTGATTGCCAGACTATATCATAAAGCCCGATAACGTTTCACAAGTGCTTCCGTATAAATTGACCGTGGGAACAATCAAGCTCCATGGTTGTTTGACATTCCCATACCAATTACATTGTCCTAGCCGTTTCCGTGTATCCCAAAAGTTGAGCTATTTCCAAGCGCAGGCGTCTGTGAAATCGAGTCGCAATCTAGAGTGAATTTGGAAGAGCGGATGGCTGGCAGCGTACGCAAAACCATTGCATTTGTAAAACTGGAGATACTTGGAAGTTTCAGACATTTATGTAGGATGTAGACCTATTGTCAGCCATGTCACGTTCTCTTTGAAGATGTCTCCAGGGAAACCAGTTGGACTGACGTTGATTAGCCGCAGACAAGCGAAGTGGTTCATTAGTTGCCGGTAAACGCCTGGTAGGTATAGTTTATTACGTTTGATGACATACGTGTTGCGCGTTCAACTAAGTTATCTGTATGCAATCTATGGCTGAATACAAGTGACTGGTTTGTTTTGTGTATGGTCTACACACAGAATTCCATCTGTCAAATCCATTCTCCTTTTTCCTTATGGTTTAAAACGAGGTTTACATATAGCAAGTGAATAAAACTTCCATCAATTTCTATACTGGTTTCAATGAGTTTAACATCTGTGGCACTAGAATGAAGATTTAAACAGTGTTGTTCAATAAAAAAGGATTTATCATTTCAGTGCTAAATACTCGATTATTTTACAGACATAACTTGAGTATGGCACATACCTAATCGCAGCTTTAGTGTTCAAATCAACTCAACATTCAAGTACCTTCGGAGTGAGGTATTAACTTCACGTTTTCTGGTGCCAGAGTATGACATCAACGTTACGTTTTTAGCAAGGACGTACACTAGAAGGCGTAATACCAAACCTCTTTATGCACTTTTCTCTCTCAGAAATGTAGCAGCTGCTTCGCAAAAGCCAGCTGTTGCTTTATTTATTTATTTATTTATTAGATATCTCACAAACACGACCCCTTACACAATACACGTTCAAATATGCTTTTGCATGTAAAGTGCACGATTGTATGCTGACAAACTGGAGAACGATGATTGGCGGTTTATGCAACAGGTTAGTAAGCAAGGATTATCTCCCTCGCTTTATAGAGAAATATGCGAGTTAATTTAGGATCTGTCATAGCGACCATTCAACCGGAAATGCTTTACTATCGTTTGTGATTTAAAAGATGCAATAGTTTAGTCTTACTCCGATGGAGACTAGCAACTTCACAAGTCCACGGTGGTTGAGCTGAATGTATAAACCACAAAATCATCAATCTTAATGAGGAGAACCTTGGTCGTCTCGATCATCCATTCAACTTTATTGTGTGGTATTGTTTATTTTTGAGGATGCAGTTATGTTGGCCGTTCACGTAAACAAGTTGGCAAGATTTTCAGTAAACTCATTCCGAAATGGCTGCTTAACTCTCTAACTGGATTTGTTCAAATTGTTATCAAGAACCACTTAATCGAGAAGCGTCATAGAGTTGGTGGCGTCAACTCTCTTTGTATCATCTATCGCATAAGAACGAAACGATGTCACAGGTATAGACAGGCTGTTGCCATCCTTCTCTACATACAAAACTAAAGCAACTTGAGCTCGTTTGTTGCATGGAAGGTTTGTGCCGTTCCATTGAAACGCCAAATCTTCTCTTATTATTTCATTCTTTTGTTCCGTGACATTTTCTGCATACATCCCGAAAGCCCACACAACATTTCATCGGCATAACTCATTTGTGTTATCCTAAGTTAACAAAAGAAAGGCTTCTGATTCCTCATCATTCTGCCTTCCTTCATTCCACCCACACCTGCTTACCTCATCTGGACTGTACTTCATTTAGATCCAATGCAAACAACGCGTCAGTGCACAAGTTAACATACGTTTTCCTGTCCCCTTCTACAAAAACCAATTGGTTACAAAGGCAATGATTAGCAGTTTAGGTGAACACGAGTTTTGGTTCAAAGTATCTAGATTATAAACATGAATGAAGTTGAGTTTGAACAAATAAATAAAATCAAGCACGACACTTTGTGAATTTGTGTTATACATCCGAATTGTGGAGGAATAATCCGATGTTAATATACAAACACATAAGGTCAACTCCTAACACAGTCTGCTAGCACAACACTATACAACAATTTATACTACACTACTGCATTCAATGGTATACGCTGCAAATAATTGGTCATTCAGTAAACACTAAATTTTGTGCCAATTAGTTTAGATCTGTCTAGATTTACTAGAAACGTGGGTTCCAACAAGCCAAATAGAGCAATTGACGAAGAGGTAGATCTTATTATTTACATCTCAGAAGCAAAGTTGTATCTACTGAGATATATGAAAATGTTCTGCAAGCTGCAGCTCAAAAGTTTCGGCAAGATTAGAGTTCATTGGCTCAATTTCTCGCCGTCTCAGTTTAACTATTTATGTACTTTAGGGATGAGGTAACAGGCTATCGTTTAACAAGACGAAACACCTTACTCAGGCGACAATTTGTCGGTTAATATTTATTGTTTATTTCTGCAGTATGTACTTCACTGGATATTGTGAAGTCAGTGTGAAAATATATAGTTTCGAAATGCAGTGACCTGCTTTTATCTGCAATTGCATTTCAGAAAAAGCGTTTTATACACTTTTAGGATTTCATCTGAAATAACGACACACTAAAAAATGCGTAGCCTTTTTTGATGCAGCAGATGAAATATGATCTTTCTGGGAAGATTTAATAAATCTGGAACCTAAATCTCCAGTGTAGTCTGTGTGTATTCCAAGTTGATGTGGCTTACTTAAAGCTGCAACTACAGTGAATATTTTTATTGTAAGACGGGTGCAACCTGTGCAAAATCTAGTCATATCGAACGGGGTTTCCTGTGTGGAAACTAACAGGAATCAAGTCGTTATCAAAATACAGAACATCACCCTATTCAGAGAATAGTCGTATGCTATATTACTACAAGATAACGTCCCACAAGCGATGTGTTTCCAAAATCCTGATTGTGAGATTAATGGGCAGTATGGACAACGTAGTCAGTTTCTGCCATGAACAAGCTATCACTTTTCATCAATCAGATGTTTCTGACGGCTTGTTTATGATTATTCGGTCCATGTTACGTGAAGTCAGTTGAACAACAGTCAACAGTCAAAGGTGTATGGACGGGTGCGCAACTGCCGGGTGAGTTATTGAAGGTACACTGCAGACCACTTTCAACAAACGTCTAATTTTAGTTTGAGGCCTGATCACAAAGTCGTCTGCCGTTGCGTGCGATCAAATTTGGATGACGTTCAAAGTCCTAACTATGTTCAGACGCAGTCTGAGGAGTTTTCTGCAGACCAAACCGGTTGCCCCGTGATTTTGAACGCTTAACGATAAGTGATTTGAATGCAACTGAAATGCTTCTACCTACTGTTTAAGTAACAGATGCATTGCTCTATGTGCGAATTTTAACGATGAGGTATTATGGTCATCTTTGAAAAACTCTTAGAAAATACGAATATCGATTGCTTTATTCCAGAAGCAAACTATTGTGAGTAAACATGACAAGAAATTCAGGAACACCCAGTTGACTAGAAGCACATGGATCTCTCTTTCCAATTTTCAATATACGTTAGGAAGGAGTTGCAGGTGTGTGCAAATATAACCCGGAAGGAGGCATCTAATATGCCTAGACACGTTTGGGTTGCTTCTGTTCACGTATCATATAATTTTAGAGATCATGAGTTCTTCTGATTCTTTTGACATACAGTGAATCTGAACCAGCAAAATGTACCTGCAGAAATGATTTATTAAATAACCGAATCGTGATATTACTTGCATACGGTTAAATCTAACTGAGTCGCATAATTGTACAATGGCGCAAACATAGATTGACCGTTTAAAAAACGAAAATCCAAATTTATCTTAAAGTTATGAATTTCTTTTGATGCATTTGATCAATGTGGTCACCAGTCTGTAGATAATATACTTTAATTTCAAGGACGCGAGTTCGCACGCACAATAGCTGCATATAGCAGAACGAAGAGCATGGTGTTTTGAACTGTCGGAATATTTGACAAGTGCGTGGGCTAGCAGATTGAAAAATTAAATCCGACAGTTAAATTAATTTGAACCCGAAACAAAATTTTAAGTGAATATGTTGCTTTATCAAATTTGCATGAATGTGAAAAATGTGCCTATATCCATTTTCCCCAAATGAACTATTTTTCATAACGTCCCCGGATTTTTAAAACGATCCCATACATTATTTCAGATCACATAGTTAGACAACACAATTCTTTTCTAATATCTCATCAAAATATGTCTTTCCATTTGGGAACCATTAGGCTGTGATATCTAGAATAAACGTTTCACCTGAGAAATGCTTGCGTATTACTACTAGTCTCTAAGCTTGTAGGTTTTCGGTGAAACAATACCAACTGAACACCATTCTCATTAACAAATAAAAGGTTGGTTTCGTGATTTTTTGGGCTTAAATCATTCCTGTTAAGTGGAATGACCGTTTGCAAGGTATGATACATACTATTGCGGAGCGTTCTGCGTGGTCGAACAGTATGTTCAAATCGTGCTGAAGGTCAGAATTTTCACAGATGGACGAGCTCTGTATACCAAATTCGTATTACCAACAGCATTTCCTATAGATCTCTGAAAGTGTGTGTTCGGCGGACAGGAGACGCATTGGTCAAGTCATTTCATTTGTTTATGAAACAGTTTTAACCTAAAACTGTGCGCTCTCACTGAAACCATGTTGATCAAACGAACAACTACTGCTTTGTACACGGAATATGTTAACTCTTAATTCACCTCAGTTAGTGTTGTCTATTTGCTCTTGATTAAGGTCAGTCCAACTGTCAAATCCCTGCTAACTTGGTGCATATTACAATTGTTATCGTCAGACATAACGGGTTTAATCAAGACGTCAGTATATAGTAAATTGATGTTTGCCCATTGTTTTACTACGTTGATCCAAGGAAGTTTACCTTATTTTAAGGACTGTTCTCACAGGTGGTTTTTGACACATTGAAAAGTACGTTCTATTCTAAGCTTTCAACGTTATATAAAGATCTACACTCTGTCTGTTGCAAGGCATTCCGTACAACAACTGTTAATGGTTGATTAGAACAGAATAATTGAAAATCTGACCTGCAGTTTGGAATCTGAGATTGCTGAAAGAACACGATTGCTTGAAATGAACGTATTTATATGTTTACCACGCATTCTAGTAATCAGCGTAAACAGTTCAACTGAAGGGAATCTGGTTTCGTATCTAGTGGGATTTCGTCTATTTTTAAGCAGCTGCTCGGCCTAATAAGTCGATTCATGCTTCGTTCAAATGTTCACAAGTAAAAATACGTGACTGCTGACTTGGTAACTGAGCAGTGCTAATGGAGTAGTGTACTTTATGGTGTAGAGAAAAATGAGCAACATTAAGGCCCAAGATATCATGCGTATGAAATACTCGATTGCATCGCGAATGCCAGGATAGCCACTTGCACGAAATCTTAATACATCCAGGATTAACCATCAAAGCATTTACATCGCACAAGTGTACGTGGTTTCAGCGCTCCTAAATCATATTGCTTGGTTACACTTCAATCAAGACAACCAGCAGCGGTTTATAACATAATTATAACCTCTGCTCTGAATTGTCTCCGTAAAAACAGTTAATCTGTTTTTGGTAACATACTACGCTTGTGGGCGTTTTAATGCTTGCACGTTTTCTGATCAAATGGGTGTAGTATGTGATTAACTGAAGCTTAAGTGTTGCAGTGAACTTTCAAAACCATGAATTAAGCAGAAGATTACTGCAAAAAGTGGACGAATTGCTTATATTTCTCAGCTTGCATAATTCATCCATACAGTTTCGCATTCGTGCTTGGCAGGCTGGAACCCTAGATGGAAAAGGCACGGCTCTCGCTCTTGAACAGCTACTCTGTCGCGCAGGTTGGTACGAACAGATTGATCAAGGTAGTCTGAACACTAGGTATTACTGTAAAATTCCACCTCACGCGAAGTCACCATAACTGTGATTACTTTGGGATACCGTTCACGTTTAGACAAAAAATAGCATCGCAATCAGCATGGTTTCACAATGAGTGAACTATATCTTAGTTGTTTTACCCCTTAGATTAGCATACAACATTTTATTGGTCCGTCGCAACATTATCACCGTACACAGTTTGACTATTCTGAATGAAGGAAATCGATGGACATCCTTCCGTCAAGAAGTCTCTATGAATCAAACCACTGTCTGGATGGTCCGGAGAAACCAGCCCACTACTTTCAGTTCATATGTAGAAAGAGTCATCATCATTCTACCTCGTGAAGAAGTGCATACGGTCGTATAATCGTTCACTCTTTGTTTTTCAATTTCGCACTATTCCAGTTAATTTCATGCTGAGTAAACACGACCTCCCAGTCCATTTCCACAGTGCCATCTATCGTGTCATTCTAGTTACCGAAATTCAGCTTGCAGAGGTTAGCAAAATCGCGCCAAATCAAGTAAATCGGTTATTGTACTAAAAGACAGTAGACAGCAAAGACCAAGCAATCAATCGACATCAAATGGTACGCAGCATGATGGAAGTTGCACTTTCTTTTAGTTCGAGTGAATATTTTACCAGTTCACTCATGTGCACGTGACCAAGTTGGAATTTAAATTGGGCTCTACAACTGTCAGCTTCGAACCAACTAATCGGTGCTAACATCTCTTATTCGTGTTTTGTTCAAGTGCGTGATTCATGTACACGCTCACATACTTGTCAACTACATGAACAGATGTGAAATCTAATCTAACTTCAAGTTGATGTAAACTTTCATGACTGTACGCTTCCGTATAAATTTACAATAGATCGTTTCTGAACAGCCGTATCTAGTGTGTATGCAATATGTGTCAAGTAAGTGCAAATTCAATCAATGGTTATTCACTTTGCACTCGATAGCTCAAGTTTGGGTCTAGAATGTAGTAAGTACAGAGGAATATATGGTATATTTATAAGAATGGCGGCTATGATCAAGCCACTGAAAAGGAGAAGAGAAACCATTTCTACCTTCTAGGTTGATGCTAATTGGGACTGACAATTTATACACAAAGGTTGCGTTTGCTGCTTGTGCTTTGAAGACATTACGCCCTAGATTCCGTTGGATTAGATTAACTGTTCCGTCACGACATAGTTCTTCTGTACGCTAACTTCGGCTTATTTTCATTACTCGTCTTTGCGGTAACTGTTAAATGTAATGGACATTTTCCTTCAACGCTCTAGAAGCTGGTGCATAACTTTGTTGATGGACACAATAACCCGCGAACCGCTGTGTACACTTTTCTTTTTCGTCTGCTTTTTTTGTCATTAGCCTAGTTCAAAGAATAATTGTAATATATTCGGACAGAGTCTTCCATATCCGAGGAAACATTTGATAGTCTCCATACTTTCATTTTCAGCTTCAAGCCAATTTACGCAGCTGTCAAGCTGTCGACATTAATATGCTCGTCGATACGTTGTTCAACTTTCTGATCAATATCATTTTGTGAATAACCAATAAAAATGGTCGAAATCATCAAAAATCAGATGGCAGATCAAACTCGGTAGCCTTTCTTTAAGGTCTTTTATGAGAATGGATGAAGCAGTAAACCGAATTCCCAATGAGTGAGATAGAAACATTTGTTTCACTGCGTTGTTTCGCTTACTGCTACTTTAATGCATAGTACACCGATCAAACTATTCATCATTTCCCTGAACAAATTGAAGAATGCCATCGAATTCGGATTAACAGTAGAGAGGCAACGTCAATCATCACTAAAATGAAAACAATCATCTAAGCGCATGGAAGTCGCTCAGGCCAATCTAAAAAATTCCGGCTAATTGATCGAATGCAATTGCACAGCGGGTTCAGACAACAGCCAATCAATCCCTATGAATTTCCGTAATTAGGCACTAAGTCATAGATTCAGTTCGCCTGGACCTTGAAATCTACCGGGTCCTCTTCGCCGAGCAAAAACTGTTTTGGAAGTATATACATAACAATTGAAACAGTCATCAGTGCGCAGTCGTATCACCAACAAACACTGAGTCATACTGAATGAACATTTAATGAGATAGGTAGGTACATTTGGTTAACGGTGGGAGTGTGTGAGCAGAAAAGTTCGGAAGTTTGATTTACTTGTTGTCTCACATAGAATTATTCATCTCTTGTTCGCGTCGGACTTGATCAGTGAGTTGGTCAGTGTGTTCTGGTGTGAGCAGACTAACTATTGAGCACTTTTCATGTAGAGCGGACTGGCCTTTGCGGCTTCAGAGAGCGACACATTAAGTTTACATTCTCGGTTGCTGAGTTATCAGTGAATGAAGTGGGATGTAGATTAGGTTATTGATGCGACACATGTATCTTCCTATACGTCGCAGTGCGTTGATGATTGGCTTGATTTCACAAACCTCCATTATAAAGAGAGCTTTCCCAAACCCAATAATTATCTCAGTGGCCCGTCCCCGAACTCCTCTCACATGTGTCATATAGTTTCGTGATAATAACGACAGATTTGTATGTTGGTATTCAAATGTAGGTTCAGAAATGAAATAAACATGACGAGAAAGAGTTTAAGGTGAACAAGTCTACGAAAGCTGCCTGAGGATTTGTCATTTGTGCATTTTGGGGCACCACTATACAATATATAGACAAACTCAAACTGTTTGTTCCTGGAGCTGTTCGGTGTCTTTTGTATATTGATGCGAGTAGCTTGATGTGGTCAATGTGATAGCCAAAACCATTGTTGTAGTAATCGAACATGAGAATGAAATTGTTGACATTGGAGAGCAAGTTGTTTAGAATGGATCATTTCCTGAAACACTTCAGTTCTTTATGTGAGCTTTCCACAAGATCATTTCGTCCCAGAATTCATCAAAGTTTGGTGTCATTGACTTGCCTCTGTGTGTTTTATCGATGACGGGCTTCTCAAGAGAAAAGATTAAAAGATAGGAATCTTACGACACATTCTGGCACAGTTACACGAGCAATCTTTGGTTTATGATAGGTAGGCTTTATAAAAATAATGCTTTGCTGATTCCTAATTACGACATTTAGGTTTGCTAAGGTACCTTGGAGAAAGACATTTATTCAGCTCTCTATCAACTTGGAAACCACTGGAAACAACGCAGTTGCTAAATAGCTTGTTGTGTATCTTCTGTGTCGACCTTTTTTGGTAAAAAGAAGAGTGAACGACTGAGAAATATTGGTAGAGTTTTACTTAAGTGAAAATGCAAGTTTTCATTTTGACGGGAGATATCATAGCTGAACAGGATGACTTTCGGGCCCGTAATACCTCCAGGTTTATAATGACACGCCACGCTGAATTCTGGGTAATTTATTCAAATACTCACCTGCGTGCTGTAACCTAGCCCGTGATGTATGCTAGTTGAAGCTAATTGGTAATATTTGCCCAAATGTGAGTCGCTTTTACATCTGTATTGGTAAACCTACCAAGGACGCTAACTTATGGACAGCCAAACACACTCGAAGTATGGTTTGTGACTACTTTAGAAGGTCTTAGGATTCATCCGAAGCGTTCGTGCATGACTTTTGTGATAGCATAACTGGTGTTGTCTCATTGAAACTGTGGTGCAATCGGGCTAATTGACGTATTTAATCAAAACAGGCCTGGCTTTTTCTAGTTGCCAGCCTTTTCATACTGAGCGTTTCATTGTAATCAGATGTTTAATGAGATATCGCCGTGGATTGTTTACATGCTGCCGTAATTGTTCTTTGGCGTGCTGTTGGTTTGCTGATTTGTTGTGCTTGTTTGATGGAGGTTGTTGATATGCTGAACTGTGACTGCTAAGATTCAAGTTGCGCATTCTTCCGGCTTACAGCCAAGCAAATATTTCTCATTGAAGTAACTGCTAAATGATTTTCAGTAATCCGCTCATCTACACTGCACATGTTTTCAGACTGACACTTAAACGACCTTGAATTACGTTGGTTACACTGCTAAGTATTCACCTGAAGTAATTCCCTATTCAACCTACTGGGTCCGTGCAGTTGAGGTTTCAACAATAGATCATGATTACTGATTGTTATGTTTGCCCTACTTATTAATAATCTATGTCGCATCGAATTACAACACTGTCTTCACTACTGTCTTTATCAATTGATTCACTAGCTTTACTTGTGTTAATTAATGATAGCTGTTCGTTCCGCTTAAATTTGGGAATAGGACGTGTTCCAGTCGTATATACCTTACCGATCGCTTCCGTGGGTATGTAGAATCAACAATGATTGTTTATGGCATCGGAGGTTTCTCCAAACGTAACCCTTGTGGGATGTAGAACAAGAAGGTCGACACACAAAATAACAACCATAGTTCAAACAAAGATGCCTTTATTATGAGAAATGAGATTCGTGTGTCAATTGCAACGGTGTCCTTTCATTCAAATGATTGTTTCATCATAAAGGCGGTGTATATTTTCATGACTGTTAGTGTCTGGAAGGCAATGTACTACACATTGCTGAATCGCTGGGGCACACTTACTGTGTGGATTTAACTCGTTAGGCTATTGTGTAGACAGACTTCTTGCGAAATACCAGCTCCTAGTAGTACAGCATGAAATTTCCATCCGGTAGTGAATGTATGTCCAATGGCTGGTGATGAAATTATGTATTTACTCATTGTAACAGGTGTGAAAATCACCAGATCAGATGTGAATGATCATTTGTGTTACTGTTATATTTAACTGACACCTGCCAAACATTTCTTAAGTGAAAAGTGTTTGTTAGAACGGCTACACTGAAATATGCAGGATGATATTTCCCAATTTTGTTCATACACTTATGAAAGTAGGTTGTAGAGATCTGTAGCTGCATATGTCAGGGTATATTTTCCACATACTAGGGTTCATGAAACTGTTAGTGACTCAAGTTGAAAGTCTAATTATTCTGCGTTGTTTGGACATGGCAAGGGTTTACGAATGGACAATATCACCAAAATCAGTCTAACATGGTATGTGATTACCTGCTGTTATAGAAGTCCTACTGAATTGATGATTTCATATTTTCAGTTGACTTGTTCATTTCATTTAAATCTCATCAATATTTTTATTATACTCATTTTACACCAAAAGCTGTCAATTCAATTTGGCAGATTGGAAGTCTGTGTTTGCTTTTCTATTGATTAACCATTCGGCTATTTCATATTGCAGTTAATTTGTCCCCGGGGTTTGAGCACGTTTGTTCTATTCGTGTGCTCATATTTCCGAGAAAAAAACGGCGATTTTCCGCTCGGATTTTATGACCATCCTCATATATTTATCTTCAATCGGTGTGTATTGCTTCTCAATAGACCGTCACCCCTTGTCAAATGAATATGCCAGCAAGCTCCGATACGACGCTGCAGGCAATTTGGTTAATTTCTACTTAGGTGTTTGAAAGTTAAGTAATTTATTTCGGCTTTCAATCGCGTGGTTATTGAACAGTCAGTTCTGATTTAATGAACTCCCAACAAACCAAATTATGTGAATTTTGTCAAGTGACTGGATGTTGTTGACATGCAATGATGTAATTGTTTAAAACAATAATGACAATTTTCTCTATAAAGATGAAGTAGATGGCTGTAACATTTTTGACCCTTTTGAAGAGCAAACGAATTAGAAATAAGCAAAACAACGCATACTTTTCCACACTGCTGACTTAGTTTAGATGATTACTTCAGTCTTCAATTGTGATACAATATGGGAAATCATAATGTATATTGAGCACGCCTTGCTAGGTTCCCATGGTTCATTTTCATTCTGTTTAAAATGTTGAACTGATCGTTCAGAAACTGACTGTCATTTCATCTTCAGTTTAAACCCTTAGGTGCATTTAGTGGGGCAGATTTTGCGATACAGTAGTGAAAATGCGAGGACGATAGCACATGAAGTCAACTTATATTCCGCATGGTATGCGGTCACCGACTGGGTTGGTCTGACACAGTTAAACGCACGGACTTACAAATAACAAGTAGGCCAATTTATTCACGATAGTCGTCGGGTAAACGGAACATTCCCTGTCAGTGGAATCGGCCAAGTAGTGTGCACCACCGCACGCACTGTTTGCTGATGTTGTCCATCCCGGGGTTCTCAAGGGTGACTGGACGACAATCAAAAGGGAGTGCGGCTACTGACTAATATTACTTACGGTGTTTTAAGTTTAAAAGGTGCGTAGGAAAAATAAGTATTTCGGTAATGACAAAATATTTTCGAAATTATGGGAACAATAAACGTGTTGTTCGAACTTTACGTGTGTTGCGACAAACTTCGGGTGAGTCCAGTATATTTCAAAGATTCCAGCAACACTGCGGTAGCTGTGTGTTTGTTTATGGCATCCAGCTAAATGAGAAATCCAGACGTAATGTTAGTGAAACTGTGTTTGCTTCACACCTATTCTTAAGGTGTCTGTGACCCACGTTTTAGAGGTAATCACAACAAAACCGTGATATTCTCCCAACGACAGGTTCCCTCGTTGTTTCAAACATATTGCCCAATGCAACAAGTGGTTCAACTCAACATTATCAATATCATCCACTACAAAAAAGTGAGTTATGATTGCATGAAACATCAATCTAGAAGTGAATGCGCAATCATGCTAGCCTCAAACAAACGTCGGCAGTCCAGGACGATTATCCGTTATTTCATCACGCCTCTTTACGCTATATGTATATACATATATTCCACCAACAGCATTTGCATCTGTTATCAACTGATTTCAGGAGTTAGAGTGTCTTGTCAGGGTCCCTTTAAGAGGTGTAGCTTCACGGGGAAGCACTTACATGGAGGAAAGCTACCGACTCAGTCATTGTGATTCGCTTCTATAGGAGCAGAAGTTATTTGAGAGCTTATTTGAGTGCTCGTGTTGGATGTCACCACGAGATTCATAATCGAAACTGTAAGATTATAATCCCTGTCAAACCGTCGATTGATGAAAATGTACCCATCCCTTAATTGAGATTAGACCGAGCGTTATTTACTGTTAGTTTGAATACACATTCTATATCCAGTTCGGTGGCTATATGCAAATCTGAGTAACTGGACGAAATTCGATCAGGATAACTCTGATTAGCGAAGATGGTACTGACAATACAGGAAGTTGAAATGTCTTTTGACAGGAAATTTAACTGCAAGCGGTTAATGAAGCTTAAGCGTATATTCTTTGTGACGGGTGAACGCATTAGATTCTTCTTTGTGTTGAGAAAAGGGCACATTTCTACAGAAAGCTATCAGTCTTTCTATTGTGTTTACTTTAACATATCGGTGTGCAGCGAATTACTTCACCCGCACAACCACGCTAACCCATCACATACTTGTACATAGTGAGTGAAAAAGAGAGTTTCAGTGTATTTTCGGAGTGCCCTGTAAATTCAATTCGTTAGATTTCACCCGCATTGGATTTTCACCTTGTCTACCGCTTACTCTGAATTCAGTCAAACTGAAATGAAATTTGTATTCTAGCCACCACGGAAACAATTGGGATTCAGTAGCACTAATCGTGAGGAACGCATTTAGGCATGCATGTATGCTTCAGTTGTTTTTATCTACTTGACTAAACAGGAGATTCGTTTGCTAACAAAATTGCTTACCCTCCCAATGCTACTGGAAGTGACTACTTGACAACAGAGTTTTAAAATGAATGGTTTGACAAATATCATGGCACTGTTTCACAAGTAACGATCAATAACCGAAAACAGTTTTGCAAATTCACACGATAATCCTGATGAACACGCAGGTCCTTTAGAATCGTTCGAACTAGAAGGCTCTGAGTGCATGAAAAAGTAGTGACAAAATTTGGGTTTGTTATCTATGCGATGAACACTTTTTTGATAGTTCTTTGTCAAGTTAACACAATGACAAAAGTGCCATCAAAACTTGATATAAGAGAAACCACAAAATGTGTGATATTACAGACGACTGTTAGAACCAAACATAACTGTCTCGACTTGAGCCAGACGTTGGCTGAATGTCAGTCCATACGGCAGCAGACAAATGTATGTGAAATTTAAACACGCCCTAACTGGTGTGTAACAATAAACGCTATGAAGGGTGAACACGTATCCTGAAAGAGTTGGTTACTGTAGATATCTAACTCATCAAAGTACTTTGTCTAACTGTCTGAAGTTGATTGATGGCAATTGAGAAGACGGGTCCAACTGTTCTGGTTACACCTATGTGATGTTTGGTGTTAGCCTGGATTGCCCTGACATGTGGGTTTCGTCAACCGATTCCAAGCTGCCTTATGTGATAAAACGTGATCAATTTTGAAAAACAATAACATCACAAACGAACATGAATATCGATTGAACGTGGACTGGTTGTTTGTCGCTCATAATCAATTTTTGCCAATTGGCAATTACGGATCATCACAGATCCTCTAAGCAACAATATATTCAATTTCCTTACTTTATTGCGGTAACTCTGGCAAACATGCCATTTGGCGATCGATGACGTAGACGTTTAAACACCGTGTTCCGCAGATTAACGTTATAACGTTATAACTATTTCAGGATGTTCTGCGATTTGCATCCACTAACTATCAATCTATTTTGTTTAAGCAAACTCTATTTCAGGTAACCCAACATCAGGTTTGTCTTTGCGACTGATGAAAGAAAATCGAATACCAAGATATTATAACTTCCTTCCGTTCCAGTGGATCCGTTAATCGTGATCCAGTTTTCAAGGATAAGCTTAGTTTTAGGGCTTCTGAATACGACGGAAAAATTCTTAGTATGCACGCGACAAACCGTCTGAATTTAAACGAAGTAGCATGCTGACGCAACGCGCTTCGGTAAAACGATCAACAAAATGCAGACAACCCACGAGTGCACATTCACTGACCTACGATGGCTTAATAGGAAAGTGACCAAAATAACGGTCGCACCTCTCGTCCATAATGTCGACCAAGTGAGAAATTTCAGCCGAACCAGCTGTGACCAATGAGTCATCCACTGCTGCTAAGTCAGACGATGTCCTGCCACGGAAGATCAGCCAGTTAAAATGCAAGTTCCAATGGGTAATTCATAATTGACCATTGGGGATGCGCTTTAATCATGGTCACTAACCAGTTGGAAAACTATACTTGCACAGCCGTCAGACTGAGAAACGAATAGACAACAAAACAAAACAAAGCTATATGGTTTAAATCCAGCCGTATATTATCGGTACTTGTTCAAAATCTGCTCAATAGTCCATCCTAGCTTAGCACAGAACTACCGGTAACAACCATGACAAATGGACTCACGCCCATTTATCAATGCATTCTAGCTAGCTTACCGTTATATTTCTTAAGTGATAACATCTCTTCCAAACGGAATAGTCACAAAACAACTTATGACATTATTTCATGGATGAAACGATTGAGTGTGCAACTCTGCCTGGACCGTGATTGTTACTCGCCACTAAACCCAAAGCTGGCAAAAATGGATGGTTAGTGTAGAACCGGACACAGACGACTGATCAACAAGGCTTTGACATACTTGAGAAATTGTGGGCTGTGGGTATTCATCAAGATTTCAAACGAGTATGCAATTTTGACGTTGTGACCAGTGGTCGATAAGTGCCTTGCAATCGATGAAGGCGCGTTTCTTCATCTCTGAGCTTCACACTTTAGCGTGTGGGTTAATACAATTATCAACCACTTTGTTAGCGGTAGGGAGCTAGCCAGAGTTTACAGTATTGGTGTACTCAGTAAAAATGCTGTGCCGTCATTTTGCACTTGAAAACAATTTGAAATTTTTACAAAAAATTCTGCTTCGGTTGATAACCATTCTGATTGGAACATAATACAAAAAGTGTGCTTAAAAGCATTTTACTGCAGTTAACAAAAGTTTTGCCCTGAAATGTTGTACAAAACATAAGTATAACATCCGGTTTTATTAGTACAGAATTCACTTGAGAAATATTCGTGTATAGTCCTCAATTTTACAGTGTCCCCAGACAGTAATTACATTGTATGATTTATGTATTGGCTGTCGCATTTTTCATCGGAGATAATCGCATTACAGCGAATCGACGCTGTTCACGTTGTATAATTGGCAATCAATTGGCTATCAAGTTGTGTGGACGTCATAGTTTTTATTGCAATCGTTTTTCTGTCCTTGGAATAATGTTTCGTTAAAACGTTCGGCATTTTTAGCCAAATATGTTGACAGTCACTTTATCATTTATCATAATAATGTGAATATATTTTAAATTATTAACAAAACTACAGTTAGGAAAGAAGAAACCTTTTCGCAATGTAAATGACAAAATTGTAGCTATAAGTGTAGTCGTTTATTCGGAAAGATCATTTAGACTGCAACGGTTAAAGAAAAGTTGAAACCGCACGATTGTGGATTAAATTATACACTAACAAAGTTAGAAAAATATCACTTGTTGTGCAATCAACAATTCAACAAGTTGCGTAGTAAACAATTCATGATTCTGTAAGATTTCCTATACGTGAAGTGTTGTTAGTGAACATTCAATTACTCACAAATGTAAACTGTTATCCGGTTAGATAAAAACTGCGATGTGTTTTGAAATGGAGGATGTGATCACGAAATTTTTTCAAGCGGATTGATTGTATGTTTTCGTATGAGGCTCACGGACAACACTAGCAGAATATGCGTGTTATAGTGTCACATTGGACCAGTACGTTTTGTGACATTTCCGAAGGAGCTGCTACCTTCCTTTGAATGATCAGAAACCCAGCGGATGCCTTAGAAATTGTGCACTTTTAATGAGTATTAATATAAGATAGCAAGGAGATGTAATATTGTCTCACGCCGATCACTTAAGTAATGCTTAGGTCATTCAATAAAAGCTTTCACGTAGCGTAATGCACTCCCAAGTTACTGAATACAGATTATCCGGTAATGAATGCAAAGTATACAACCGCGACAGCTCAAGCATTCCTCCGAAAAAGCTGCAGAAACTCGTTTCAGAGGTTTAGCCTATAACCTAGAGGTTGAAGGCGCCATACAGACTAGTGATGTAGTATCACTCTGCAGGGGAAAATTTTGAATGAACGGATTGACACTAATGCCCTATAATATAATGTGACTAGCCAAGACACAGTTTATGCTGTCTGTATAATGTTGTATCATGGCAAAAATATAAAGGTACAAAGGTACACAGCCTACAAGCATTTTGTCCGCGATTTGACCAATGTGACTGGAATTACAAAAGAGGTGTTTCTCGGAGGAAATTATAGAATAGTTGGACAATGATTGACTTGAGCTGATTACATGTTTCAAAAGCCCACCGAATCCTATAAAATAAGAGCTAAGTATGATTTCTTCACTGATTTCACCTGTTGATTAAAAACACAGACAATTAACTCAAGAAGGTTTAATGTTCAGACTGACACATGTATGCAAAACATGAATCAACTTACATTCATTTGCACTCCGCGACACCTGCGTAATGCAGATTCAGCGGAATAAAAATTGCATTCGCTGTAATAAACTACTAACATTGACCTTTGTCGATGATTATAAAACAGGACCAATATTTAGACAATATGATACGCAGAGCAGATGACGAAAATCTTGTTGTTTAGCCTCCGGTAAGGTGGATGGAAGAAATAACTAAGTAAGCGAATCTTAATACTTATGTTGTAACTGAAACGATATTCCGGGTAGCATGGCGTTTCCAAACGGCTACATGGAAATTGCTTACCTAAAATGACCTATTTCTCGGGATAGGAAGGTACATTCGGGTAAGAGTGAAATTGATTATCATTGTCTTTTGAAGCACTGCTGGTGAGTTCATTTTGAATGGAGGCAACACACTCTTAGCCACAACTAAGTCGTAGTGTATGTGAGGTAATGCAAACCTACATTTCCAATTTGCACAGGTTGTTGTAGCAATGAATTTAGAAAATGACAGTTAGTCATATTGTGCTTCCCAGAATGATACTCACAATTAAGAAACGCCCTGCTTATTCAACATATTTTGGTATGTCGACTTCAGCACTATCAATTGGTCACTCTTTGAGGGACTACATCAAATATCTCAATAACGACTGGCTTGAACTAGTAAAGCAAGGTCCACTTCCAGTCGAAACTTACAGTAACCATCTACGCTGATTTTACTTACTAGAGCAATTATCAATACTAAATGAAGAATGGTATTTATATTCGGTACACCGCACTAGTTGCTCATGCGTACGCACATAATTCCTAGCAAACTGGACAGTGAATTGTTCCAGTGATATGATACTGCTCGAGAGCTACATTACAGATCAGTGTACTATCAAATTTAGATTCAAGTCAGCGTAGTAGTCAACTTGCTTCTGTATGCCACATCGGCGAGCTATATCATAAAGTCTAGGATGTCCGAAAGCGTCTGTCTATCCTTGAGTTCAGGTATTTTACTAAACCAATACCACATTCGACGGGCACTACTTCAACGGTTTGAGGAAACGTGGTGGTTATCACTCCTGCAAGAGAAGTACGACGCAGCAATTTGCCATAAATAATTATAGGGTGTATGCAGGATGAAATTAGGTATTCATTAGACACTGGAAATGGATCATCCAGCCTAGTCTAATTAAAACGTAACATTTATTAATGTATGGCAATTGACGCCTCAAATTTGACTCACCGTAAAAAAACTGCATGTGTGGAAAAACCATGGGCGAATAGAGCGTAGAGAAGTAATGAATTTACCCAAAAGAAGTCATGAGCGTTAATCGGTATCCAAGCCACTAATTTCATGTGATGTTTGTGACTGAGTTCCAACAATTAACTGAATTTTCATAACAGATAGTTTGCAAGAATTTGGTCATCTGAATTTACAAGTCAGAAAACGCTGGATTTTGTATCTTGAATGCGCCGTAATGTTAGCTACAGTTAATTATACATTAAAACAATTGAGGTTCACGTTTTCTTTATAAACAGTTCTTAATTGCGGTTGAGATCAGTGATAAAACTCAACTCGCATTGTACTGTAATCAAACGGGCTGAAATAGCTTTACTGGGTTGCACATTCCAGAGTATTTTCGCCATCACTGAACGATGCATTTTTGACTGAGAGAATCCATAGATAAAGTCGATCAAAGAAAATTAACTGTAAAATTGCACTGCGCCTGTGTTGTTGTGGTACAGACAGAGAAAAAGCCCTACCACCAAAAACGAGCTGCATCAAAGGGGTATTTCAAAATACAACGATTACTCCCTAAGAATCAAACTGAAAAGAGTGCATTGTCAAACGTATTCTTCACTGCTGGTTGCATAGACTAATGAAACTGTTCTTCCTCACAGATACGTGAAGGTTATTTTTCTTTTGATAATTATGGCGCACAACTCTACGTGTGCTGTACTATGAAGTCAATTTTCTTGTCCCAACTACACCACCAAAATTTCACCCGTGAATGTCGTACTCTGTAGAGTTATGGAAAAGATTTATCATCTCACCCACGTCATCAGCTATAAGATTACAGCAACTTCTCAAATTGCATTACATACCCCGTTTAATATAACAATGTTATTTTTCGTTATCTTACGTTTGTGTAGTGGTTGCTAGTCATTTGCTTAATCTTTTTGAAGTAACCCAGTGAGTGATAGCAAAAGAAAACATATGGCGGGAAGTAAGTATTTTTTTATACGGTCAGATTGCAAATAGATTATAATATGTACACATATGTATAGAATGTATATATATATGTAGAATATCTGAAATCGTTGGGTAGAATGGACTGTAGAAGTGACCAACACTTTACTTTACACCATGGAAGCGAATACCAGTTCCAAGGTAGACAAAATGTTTAATTCAGTGGATTATATAAGAATCAAGCTAGACAGTATAACGTTTTTCAGAAATGCTTCAGGATATCCGAGCAGTGCCTTATACCCATTACGCCACGACACGTCCGATGGGCTAGCTCGTCAAACTACGTGACCTGCGCCCACAACATATCTAGGAATGCACGATGTCAAGTTTCCGATCGCACGCTTCGTTGCTTTGTGTTTCGTCGTCGCACGCACTAGTCACTCAGGCGTACGTTTAACTATTATTTCTCATGCATTTATTGCTACTATCAAATATGTACTTGTGAAACTGATATAGGAGAAAGAAAACCATCCGAGAAACAATCGTCCAGTTATTTTCAGAAGGTTTGCTAGTACACGGTTTTACTTACGGAAAGCTGAACAAAACGTATTTGAACAAAGTCCGGCTTGTTACCCACCGAATTGCGTAAACAGTAATCATATACTCATAATTCTTAAGTACACGATTTACCAGATAAGTTGTAAAAACGAGTTGAATAGCATTCTGGTTGATTATAATAAAAACTGCAATCAGGAATCGTCGTGGTCGTATACCATGTTTTTGAAATCACTTCGTATTTGTGGACCGTTCCTAGTGCTTGCTTTACAACGTTAGCCGACCCGATGCTAATCAGGACGGAGTGAAAAGTTATTCTGACCGAAATCGGGACCAAATATTAATCAAAGATTACAGACTTTTCTTTGAATGATGTCGCACTCCACTTGATGATACGTTGTTTAATCTGGTGCCAGTGTATTTTTAGAGACGGTCGAGTTATGGAACTCTTTTTGGGGAAGAAGCTATTTTCAGCAAGGAATAATTTAACTAAATATGGTTCGGAGGTCAATGTATTTTTGCTGTCGGTGTAACGGGTCAAAAAGATTATTTGTCGTTTTGCTCATTTCCATAGCTCTTACATCGTACGAGTACTCAATATGGTGTCCATTCAAATCCGGATTTCTTTTGCGGTATGAATATAAAGACCTGATTCGCACAAGAGCAAAGCGATTCTAGGGGGCTTACCATGAGTTTGCTGTGTGCTATGGACCTGACCATACCACTTTTCTTGAGTGCAGTTATACGTATCCCTCTGAAAGCATTGTCTAACCTCGTCCGGTCATTGCAAGATGAGTAGTATAATATGAATGTGTACGAAGTTACTTGAACAGCCACGGTAATTTCGATTTATGTTATAAGCAGTTGACGCCAACCCTCACTGAGCCTTCGGCCATGTGGAATTTTGAAATCTGAGACAATTTACACGGAGCCCAACGCAACAAGTAGATGTCTTACAGTGTATTCTGTTTTTCTGTTATCGTGCAAAAATCATTGATTTAGGATGCATTCACAAACAGAAACACAGTGCATTCATCCAAGTTGAACAAATTTAAGGCAGTAATCGGTCCGTGCAGAGTTTTGCAGCATCGTTGAACGACTGTAGTTTGACCTAGGAAATGAACAGTTGCTAATATTGGTGCTGAACAGCTTAAGGTTGAGCATACAATTACCAAGCAGCATTTGGGATAATCACGCACATGTGACTGAAAACCCCAAATGTTTTATTTGGTCTTATCATTTGCGAGATTAATACAAAATCTTTGCATGGACGACGGTCGTGATTTTTCTCGTTGACTGCAGTTCGATTCGGCGGTAGCTTTGATCCTTGTCAGATCATTTTGAAATCAATAAACCTTGTGCTAAATTTATCCAACTTTTATGAGCAGCATGGGTGACAGGTGTAATGGTTAACCTGTCGATATATGTGACTGTACTAGTCATATACAGCGCTAGATTGAGCAATTAAATATTTTTGAACAGTGACCGCCTTCTGACCAGTAAATTTTGTATTATGACAGTAGGTGAGGCGCAAAATCCAAAAGTGGGCAAAGATGACAAATTTGTCGTTCATAATTCAACAGTATACGTATAAACCAGCTGCGATAGGTTTCCACCAAGTCTCTGAGTCCAAGGACTGATTGTATGTCATACGAACGTACTGTATAATAAGCGGATGAGCATAACTCTTTTGGACCATGGTGATTGGATAGCAAGATTGTTGTAGAGTTCGGCCTGATAGAAAGAACGCACGTCTGAGATGATGACATATTTTACTTTTGAATTAAACTTCAGCTTTCTAAAAAATACATCAAAATATGTTGAGTTCGTATACGTGTGTGTACATTACATCTAGTCGCTAACAACAGAACGGCCTCTGCTACATACGTCCTTTCACAGTGTGCCAGAACGTGAAGTTATACTGCGATGTAGTAAGCGGCCAATTTGGTACGACATAAGTTTCAGAACGACAATCGCCCGGTAAACTCCACTGGCTTAGGATTCCTAGACAGTTTACAGAAGAGAGAAATCTAGGAATTTTTACGTCCGCCTGCGGTGCACGGCTCAAAAAGTAGAGTTGTAAGAAGATCATAATGGAAAACTGTTGGACTTAAGGGATACAAAAGAGGTCCAACTACAAGAATATGTCCGTAGGTTGTAAACAGCTAACTACCTGTACAAGAATGGTTGAGCCATTATTATGAATACACAAGCGCTCGAAGACTAAGATTGGGGTACTGAATAAATGAATACACAATGCACATAGATTGATCCATCGTTGAAGTTTCCTGTTCAAAACGCAGAACCGACTATCTGAAAAACAGGCACTGAAAAGAAAGTGTTTGGTTTATCAACAAGTAGAAATAGGGAGACGAAAACTGTCCCAAGTTTCCAGCAGGGTGCAAATAAAAAGGCAGAGATTCTGTTAAAAACACGGTGGCACAGTTATTATCAAAACACTAGTTAAACAAAACAACCAATGTCAAAAATGAGGCCTCATTAGTGGAGGCAATCGGCAAGGTGGGTAGTAGAGGCCTCACCATACCATGTTTAGAAGACATCAAACACAGCAATATAAGGACATCATCAATCAGTTTGCTTTCATTTGCCGTACATGTATCGGCCCCTGAAATAGTAAGTAAGTTAATGTTGGACAAAAATCTCTCTTTAACGGAGTTAGCCGAAAAGCAATGGTGCAAATGGAATTAAATAGTTTTCGTAAATGGTCATCCCTTGATCTGCTTCTGATCTTTGGTGTAACCACCCTCGAGTGAAACAGTTTATATTAATCAAATTACTTCATATCTCATCTTTTCAAAATGGATGGTATCGTGTACAACTAACGAGCTGTACGGGGTTTCTCCTCCCAAACTGACCAATCACACAACCTACGAAATGAACTTGAACACCACTTAGCACATTTATTAGCACTGGTGAAAGAATAAGACCAAGATCTGGGAACCGAACTTAACAGAGCATTTAAAGTTTTTGGGAATCTCTGTGTCATGGAAACGCATAGAATTTGATGACGTCTATTCTACTATACAGTAAATACCCCTGGTTAGGCTTAAGAAGATACGCTTCGTCACATCAGTAACTACAACACATCGATATGTGTTATTGATGGATGACAGGTATTGCAGTAATGCAATCACAGTTAGTTAACGTTAATTCCTGAGGTTTAGTTGCATATTACCAGCTTTGTTGGTCCTAAGCACTTGTGACAAATCAGCTTATCTACTTGACATACTTTTCCGAATTAGAATGTACCAATGAGGCAGGTTTGGTGTTTCAACATCTTCTGGTGACTAATGGGGATGAGTTTAAACGAAATGTATCGACCTCTGTACAAGCCAGCACACAAAGTTGTCTTGTTTCGGTTGCCAATCATGACCTCAACAGGTCGTTTTATGTGGATTAGCCGGATTAATAGAACAGTTTGACTTGACCAAGTGATAATTCTGTTCATATTGCCAAATCAAAAGAGATTTCCTTGCGTTATTATTTCATTTACTGTTTAAAAGAACTAAAAATAAATGGTTAATGAAGATAAACCGGTTACTGTCATTCTACCACTGAGTATACAGCTGAGCAAATTTAGTCCAGACAAAGATTTACTGCCAAACTCACCGATGGTTTTCAGGATTGACGGTTTAACGTCGAAATCAACGGTCTTACGTTTACTAGAAAACTGGTGATTATTCCTATTGTATCTCACTCCACTACGGTTTGATCTGTTGCTGCTGCTGGTGGTAGACGGATGTAATTATTTTGTATCTGAATTCATAAAAAAATAAGTAATATTTGTCGTTTTTCGTGTGTGTTCTTGTGAAATTCATATCAATGACATTAGATGTGTGTGATGCATTTCTGATGTCCCTAACGAGCAAATTCAGCACATTTTGGTCACGAGTATTGGCGAAGTTTTTTTTGAAATGACAATTAAAATTGAATAGCACCTGTGCAAAACTACACAGCCGGCCTATTGTAGATGCTTGTTGAAGTGCTATAGAATATTTTTGAATTGGTACCAAACGTTCTTATCCTGACTAATTGATAATGGTCCATATTTTTTCATATGCTTGTGGTTGCTCGCCTGCGAATCAGAGAATACGCACCGTTCGGTTTTCTGTACTATTCAAGTGACACTTTCCAAACTAACCGTTTCGCTGTTAGTTTAACGAGCGGTCGAAACTAGTTAACGTGCATGGATTGAATTTGAAATGGTAATTAGTACATGGCTGCTTTGTTCACCTTTCAGACCACTACGTCAACATCGTGCACGAGGACCCTGAGTCAACGGACAGTCAAACAACCAAATTGGACAGTCACATTTAAACGTAACTCTATCATACCTTTGTACCCTCATGCTTGTTTCGTTATTCTATTACCGCTGCATGTTGCGTACTACATCTTTGAATACAATCTTTGTCTACTCTTCTGGTTGCATGCTACATTAGCAAATAATTTGAACACGGCGGAAATTCGTATACCAGGGCCTGGGTCAAAAGTGTTAACTATGCAAGAAATATTTATCTGTAGTTTTGTCAATAGCTACCAACATTGGTTTCACTTGATCATCATGAAACAATAAGGTTGTGGCATCTGGCTAACGGAGTTGGTCAGGCATATATAGTATATATCTACTGCGCCTTGTAAATTTTACATATAATGTCTCCGTTATTGTGACAGTTTTGTGCCTCACTTAGTATTTCAACTGTAATTTGCGTAGTACCAACATAGTCAAGGGTAGTACCGATTTACCGGTCGTTAACCAAGAGGTTTTACTGGTTACATGGTAATCTGACAAAACTGGTCTCTACCAGAATTTCCATTGCAGGAACCCTCCAATATTTCTGTTTAATCGAGTGTGTATGAATGTACTGTAGAATTCAGCTGAATAAGACTTGAATTAGACATGCACCTAACTGAAGTTCAATTTATTATCGCGTTGATACAATCACCCGTGATCAGGAAACGTGAACATCTTGCAAACGTAGGCTTCCGCACATAGCCAGTAAGGGAACAATCACTAACGAATGAGACTAAAAAGTTAGTGAGTAAACGCAGTTCTAAAGCGAATGTATTAAAAGTGTATGATACATCATACGGTATCTGAAAATTTGGGAACAGCCCAGCATTATACCTTTCCTTGAGCTGTCTGTTAATATATTGTTTTTTATCATCATTTTTCGGAGTTTGGTAATTTCGGAGAAACTTCGTATTTCATTTTGTTTTCTGTTTTTCTTCAACGTTTGTCTGACGCCAGGTTTTCGTGCCCCCAACGTAGGACCATATTTATGCCGTGCATATCACTCCAAGCAGCTGCATTTTTCTGAGTACAGTTACTGAACTGTAATATAGGCAGTTATCGATAGTTACAAGTAGTGCACCTCATTCAAGTCGACCTCCAACGACTTAGAACTTCGTGAAATGTTCCTTTCGAACAATTACAATGGACAATTGTGGCATCTCGTTTCATGGTTGTAAAGAAGAGGGATCTAACGTAGCCGCCTAGTTCAGGACAACTTTGGAGTAGCAAAAAAATTCTGTGAAATTTAACTTGCATGATATCGGACACTGTCTGTACGTTGATGGCGAATGGTAGGCTAATTCAATAAGTTATGCTGGGTAGATTCTCGCATCAGAAACTTCACGTATATGCTGGAATAGATTATGAGTAGGTAACCAGCATTGGTAAGTTCAGGTAATGTGTTTACATCAAATCACTGAAGATCAGATAGCTCAGAGTTGAGCTGTCCAGAAAAGGAACAGTGCAAATACATGTGTCTACCATTCAGGTGTGTGGTGTCACGGCAACTCCACAATGTACTGTGCGGATCGTGGTTGTCTAGATGGAATTCGATTGAACCGATAGACCTGGTATGGGTGGTCGCATGATTTAGCACTGGTGATGTATACGCCTGGACAAGCCAACTAATGGGCGTCCGCCGCCAGTAGGACTTTCAAGTCGATTTAAGGCTGGATGTCAGAGTACAGTGGAGTGGACAAATAATTAAAGCCCATTAACAAACGTGATGATAATGGGGCATGGACCATGAACAGCTGAACTAGAGGGCTGCAGTTAAGTGGAATTAAAGAGAATGAGTTAATCGATTGCATTCTTTCCAGTCGAGATGGCCAATTGCACAGTTTTGGTTCAGCTATCTTCTCGTTTACATTACCTAGTCAGGGTTGTGTGAAATTCATTAATCTGGAAATTGCTTTGTCTTGTTCACACCAACGAATCTGAAGACATCGTGGTGTACAAAGTAGAAAATACAAGCAAACCTAGCCTTGCTATTCAGTACTTCAAGATAAAAAAGCCAATTGGCAAGCGTGGGTGACAGAATACAAGCGTGTAGTGTCTTAACCGAGTGTTCGACATTAAGTTGATTATCGCTGAACAGTTCGTAAGACAAATGCAATTATCACACACTACTTAATCGTGTATTAAGTGACATGGAAAAACATCACTGTTGAAGCTTTAATCACATTGTATTTAACTACACTGTATGTATAGTTCTGTTCAGAATTGGTCACTTCCGTAACTTCCAGTAACTGACCAGTTCTATGAACCTTGTATCTACTGGGAGATGATCATAAATTAATGTCGGTGTTTGTATAGAACGGCCTGTTTGTCGCAACTTACAGCAACCTACCAGTTTTGATCACAAAGTTTTACTCACAACAACAGATAAACCACAACTCACTTGGACGTCTGACGAGACATGAGCAAACCCCAACAAAGGTTATAGTTCTAATTTACGGTTCCCATTCAGGGTATTCAAATAAGCAGCTTAAACGATTGCCTTGGTTGCAGTCTTCATCAAGTTGTCTTTAGTCAATCGTGATTAGATTGCGGTCAATAAATCATATATACCGTTTCACGTCTGGTAGATAGCTGTTGCTCTTTAAATGTTGGCTTATTAAGGAAAGAAAATGACTGAAAGCAACAAAGAGTGTACAGAAAACAGACTTGCAGTGACCAGTACATGCACTTTTGCGGTTTCGTTCTGCTAAATCAAACGCTGAGCCGGATGTTTACAAGAAGTGTTCACGGAGAATTGCCACTCAATATGTTCCATTCAGGAGGCGAAGCAGGTGATAGATTTGAAACTGTATTCTCCTTCTGTAAATTGGAAATTTGTACTTAATAGTCTCCCCTTCAAACGAGACCCCGTGACCGAAGTTATGTCAAGGAAGTTCAGAGGTCATGTGTGAGGTCAATGGCGTAGTGGTAAACAGGGTTGCCTCATGAACAGCGTGGCCGGTGTTCTAGTCCCGGCAGTGGCAAGGATATGCACTACTGACGAGCCCAAATGAGAGCGAAACTCGAGTCTAGTGCTTCTTTTTGAAAGGGACCGATTAGAAGTTTACGGGAATGTGGCAGCTGCGATCAATTGAGGGTGATGTTCAATTTGAAAAGCTCAGACAGTAAGTCAAAACAATCTATCCTGACGTTCATGTATTTGTGAACTTCTGTTCAGCACTTGTTGTCCTGTCATAACTCTAAGACAAACGTCCATGTTCTACAACCAGCTGTTAGGTGCACTTACTTGTTTGTTGTTGCTATCCGCATGTCCTATATATACCAATGTTTTACGTTCGTGACTGAAGACAGTAAACAAAATGTTAACATCTCGCGACGTATGTCTTCTGTCGATACTGGTGAATTGTTTGTTTCTGTCGAGCATCACACAGTGGTCATAATACAAGCCGACTGTATGATACAATGCTTGAACATCATCCTGCATGGTTGAACAGCGGTGTGATTAGGACGATTTTAAGCGCAATTGTTACTTATCTGACCGACTCTGATCATTTTGTCAGTAAGAAAGATGCTTTTCAGATTGTTTACCGGGTGACAAGGAATCGATTGAAAATGGTGAGATTCCAAATGTCGATCGTTGCGAGGTCATTAATATCCGATTACGCAACCCTGACCTCTGCGCTGAGAAGAAGTTCATGCGAACACTTAATCTCCCTTGGCTCACAATTTGGAACAGTGATGGCCTAGCTAACAACACGCAGTTCACAATCTTTATTGACCGTTTGTCTGGCCTACTCTATTTAATGCCTTCATATTTATTATGTTGTAACTAGTATGTTAATCAAACCCAGAAAACAGGTTTTGTTCGCTACTTTGTCGTCGTCGTGACTATATAAGCACAGGTTGAACGAAAACAGATAGTGCAAAAATCAATGACAGTTTAACTGAACGGGCATGCTTGTTCAACATGCAATGTGAGGACAGTCTGCCAAACAGGGAAACAGATATTGCTATCAAGAGGTCATCAAACCAACTATATTCCAGCTGACAGGGAACACAGCGGACCACACAGTCACTTCAGATACTTGATGTTGTTGACGAGCAAGCAGTTTGTGACAGATGGTTGTCGACCAGTGCAAACAGGTGTAACATTTTGGAACAAAATTTATCTGCCAGAACTGGGTAGTTGAAGAATGCCCACAACAAGAAACAGAGTGAAAATCTGCTTTCAATACTATCATTATTTCTCTGATCAAGAATTCAAGGCCCTTTACTACTGGAGAGACCGATTCATCGCAACTGTATTGCTTAAGAAAGAACACTAGTTGGGTTTTTCCATTACCATACCGATATAGAATAATATAAAAGTTTTGTAGAAGGGATGGTCACAGTGTTGGTTGAACTAATGTTTGAAAATAACTCATATAACAAATGCTGTACTGGAACAACATGCAGCAGAGAGAAAATAAACTACCTTCCTTTAAAAATGTAGTAAATTGCCGGTGTCTGCTTATTTTGACTATGTTTACTTTGTCATCCATTTGAGCACTGCTGAACAGTTTGTCCGATCACATGTGTGCTTGAGGATCGTTTCGTATTGGCCTGTTTAACTAACTAGGTGGTGAATAAACCCGGATGATTAATACATGTGTGTTCATGCTTTTACACAGCACATACGACAGTTGCATGTGACTTTCGATGATGCTTAGTACATTCAATACAATTCATGATCTCACTCACCTACTGTATTTTGCGCTTACGTACTCTGTGTTAAGAAGCGGTTATGTCGGATGTAATGCATTCTATTCAACAGTTCTGGAATGTTCTCACAAAGGAACTCAAATAAACAGACTGATCTTCTTGGAAAATGCTACTTCCGGTTCGCGTGAACAGCCGTCTTGTTTTCAGACTAACAATGGAAATAGTAGAGAATTGTTTAGAAATAGCATAACTTCATCATGGTTTGGAAGACAAGTGAATCTGTGATGCACCGAACGTAAAATATAGGTCGTCTTCGAAGATGTGTTTGTTGTCTTTGGTTAATAGTGCAGAATTTTGGCGACAAATATGCCGTCCTGTGACAACATTCCTAGCTGAGTGTAATGTATGAAGAAACATCTATTGCCTTCTTCGGCAGCGCGCTGAACCAACTCCTCGTGGTGCCGACTGAGCGGGCTCGGTGCAAACCTTGACTGGCTAAGAGTTCAGCAACTCCAGATAGGGCCAATCACTCTACCTGGTTTTAATCGTACTGGTTACATCCGATCAAGACAATGAAGTTACCGCCAGCACCTCCGTGCAGGCAACTACCAGTACACAGGATAGGCGAGCGAAGTACATCTGTTCAGAATGTGGTCAGATTTACAAATCGAATGCTGACTTGTCGGCGCATACTCGTATGCATCGACGCAGGAATGGTCCAGAACAGGAAGTGGAAACCCGGCCTGCCACAATCTTTGAATGTGTCCACTGTGACCGCAGCTTTCCCACAAAAATCGGTCTCAGTCAACACAGAAGACATGCACATCCCGTCAAACATAACCAAGAGAAGCTGAGGTCCATGAAAACCGCCGGATCTAATTGGTCTCAGTAAGAATCGGATTTTCTCATTAGATGTGCTGATGCACTGGTTCCTTCGTGCTCTAATCGACGCAAACTTCATCATCGGCTCCTGCCACATTTTCCAGGTCGTACTTTGGAGAGCATTCGGACGCATCTGTATGCGCTGAATTAGCAGAGGAATACTGTCCCCGCTGCAGATCCAACCACCGTCTCACAGACTAACACGACTTCGGATGTTGGATCCCAAGCTGCTGATCACTCTGACCGGTTTTTCTGTTTGATCCAAACAGCGATTACCCAACTGGAGTCTAATAGCAAATCTTTCCTTCACAGTGTTGAACTACTAGCTATTACCTGCGGTCTTCAGGCAGTCATTTTCATAATAGTATAAGCTAAATCGCTGCTGAACATTCAGGCCACACTAACCTTTCCGTACACCTGGCGACTTGTCACTCGACGATGTGGTCCTGTTAAAGTGAGAACCCACGTGACAGCGAAGCAGATATGGAGGGCTAACTATGTGGCGATCTAAACGCTGTACCACCAGCGTAAGTAAAACGCTGCGTCTGCAGTTTTTTATGGCAACTGTTGAATTGCCTATAAGCGGAACCGCGGCCTCCCGATTACTGGTCCGAGGTACTATCGGCTCACCCACATGTTGATGACTGACCATCTCGCACAATTCTGCCTCCGGACTGGTCGTTGGTCCACCCGATCACTAGAGATGAAGTATCACGCACTTTGGAGAACGTGAGAAACACCGCTCAAAGTTTGGACAAATTGTTGTTCAAGCATTTGAAGCGCATGAAAGCTGATGACTTGGCCGGGTACTTCAACTTTTTCCTGTTAACCAAAGTTGTCCAATCAACTCGTGCCGCTCTCGCATCACGCTTGTACCCAAAGTAAACAATCCTTTATCTCCCACCGAGCTCAGACCTATCGCCGTATCTTCAACGTTGATACGTTTTTTCCACAAGATCTTAGCCGATCGTTGGAATTCGCGCTTGCAACTGCTCGCTCTCCAGTTTGCATTCCTACATCGTGACGGTTGCCTTGAGGCGACCTCCCTGCTTCATTCGCTGTCTAGGAACTCATGTACCACGTCTTCAAGTTTGTGTGCAGCCTTTGTCGATGTGTCCAAAGCGTTTGATTCCATCTCACAAGACTCGACTATCAGCTCGGCCTGAGCCTTCAGTGCTCCTCCACCTCTAATGCATTACATTGCCGACTCCTACAGGAATGTTTCCGTCAAGCTTGATGGCTCTGTTCTCCGATCATAGCGTGGTGTTCGCCAGGGTGACCCACTGTCCCTGCTTTTGTTTATCATGGCAAAGGACGAGGTGTTGGCACTATCTCGACCGGAGCTTGGCTACCAGTTCCACGACACACTGGTTAGCGGTTTCGCTTACGCCGACGATCTGATCCTCCTAGCTGAGAATCCTACGCGTCTCTCTGAGAAACTTGCAGCCGCCGCTAGTGCCCTGGAATTATCCGGACTGAAGATCAAAACGCATAAGACTAAACTCATGGTCATCCGCGGTGACCATAAACATAACGGAACTGCCATCTCCGATGAATCTATCCACTTCGGCCCGGATATTATCCACTCATTAAGCGCCTCCGACACGGTGACCTATCTAGGTATCCCGTTCACCTGGAAGGGTAATGCATTCACTAATCATCGTCTGCAACTTTGTACGATGCTGGATGAAACTATCAAAGCACCCTTGAAGCCATATCAACGTCTTGTACTCCTGAGACAGCATCTGATCCCGAAGATGAATCATTCGTCAGTGTTGAGCCGAGTCCACCGTTACACCCTCAAGGCTATGAACTGTACGATTCGCCAGTTTGTTCGGCAGTGGCTCCGCCTTCCTAAAGACACACCCGTTCGTTTGGGCGGTTTGGGCATCCCCAATTTGTTTACCACTATTCTTATCTCGCGCAAATCTCGCGCGGAGAGACTTCTGTCCAGTCAATGGCCAATTAACGCTTACTATTCTTGTGAGAGAACTTGTCAACTGTTCAATGTTGCTAACTATGCAGCGCCTCACAGTTGACAAACAGCTTGTTTTCAAATTCACCTTTTTACATATCTGTTGCATGATTTTGGTGTTACCGTTTGTTCTTCCCTTGAACGAAGATGTGTATATTGCTCTTCAAAATAAACGATAATGAATGCTGATGATTGCATCTCAGCAGTATGGCTACTGTTTTTTGTTCCAAAAAGCTGTTAATGGTTTCGTTAGTACGAGTAGTTGCGTGAGTTCTGGTACCAAAACTGCGACATTGCATACTTACAAAAACAACTAACCAATCTTCACAGTACGAAGTCTCTAATGTTACACGAAATACCGTGGTTTTCCAGGGATGAACAGTCTATTTCTTGAGGGCTGCATTGTGATTGCTTGACACGAACCACCGAAGTGCTTTGAGACACCGTCTGAGGTTGTAAATATAGGCAATCATTCTTGAAGGGTGCAACACGGTGGGCGTTGCAATATGTGCTGTATTACTGTTGTGTGAAGTCTAGTCATTCTGCTAGCCAGTGTTCTCCTTTTGTCCACATCAATCAGCAGACAACGCCTAACCACACAACTATAGAATCAGTTGATGACATTGCATTTCAGGTAAACAGGCAACATCAATGTCATTGTCACACTCACCAACTGGACTAACCTAACCTCCACATTTACTCGCAGTAATCCTTCTGACCTACAATGCCGGCATCACTTTATTTCAAAGGAGGTTAGATTCCATTGTCCCCATTGCATCAATCCATCTAGATCCTAGAAGCGAATTTTAATGTTTCCTGTCCTCCATCCAAATAAAAGTTAATGAACCGTTTTATTATTGTGGCAAGTATTTTGAGTTTTACACCATACACAGCCTATGAAGGAAATCTGTTGATATACATTCACTGTTTGAGCCTTCAGGAGTGACAGTATTTGGGGCGAAATGCAGTATAAACCGTATCTGCAACGATGCGATGTCTATAGGATGTTACCCGAAATATGAACTGCATTCAGTTATATTCTAGAACAGCCTGGCACAAATTTAGTGGTTGTGTCGTATTCGTTAATGCTTAGTTAAAACATATGATTGTGCCTCAGCGAGAGTCGCTTACCAGCCAAACACGAAATCTACGAATATTCGTACTTCAGTCAGGTTCGCCCTACTTTTGCCAAAATTATTTCCGTTCACAAAACGAGGACGGTAAACAAGTTGATTTTCTTGTTTCTATTAATGTGATAGGAATTGGTATATTCTCTTGATATCTGTCCTTTGCAAGACATAGTGAAGTTCACTAACTTCAAACGTCGCTGAAACACCAAAGCATTCACCATGCCAACCATGCCCATATCTAATTCGGACAACCAACTTGATGATCTACTACTTTGAATCAATCGTTACGACCTATCGACTGTTTATTCCTTGAATTGCTGAAATGGAAAGAATTAGCGTTGTCCCCTTACAAACATACCCTGTGTGACCCCCACTCACGCACATCTCGATTGTTTGTACCGCCCAAACCTCTTGATCAACTAAGGTTGCGAGTGCCTAATAGGGATGATCGATGGGTGTGTAAACTTATTATCTAACATCCATTTCGCAAGTATATTTCTGTTAACACTGCTTACGATTACGGTGACATTTTCATCACAAAACTTTTCACACTAACATAAGGGATGGAATAGTATTACTAATGGTTTAACCAGACGAAATGACGTCCAGATATCATGAATGAATGATCAGCATCACCAAAAAACTCAAACGGTTAAATACAAATATCGATCTCTGGTGCTAACAAATGTTATTTGCTTTACTCATTCTTCTTTGGAATGCAATAAATCGGATTGAGTATTAACAAAGCAAAATATTCGGGATTGTTCACAAAGATCGTACTCAATTTACTGCATCCTATTTTCAATGATTTTGATAAGCAACAATTACGGTACAACTGGAGTGGGGAAAAAAGCTCGCCTGCTCTTAAACATTGTCAATGACTACTTGTCGTCCGTAACTGTATGGTGATTCAAAAAGTTCGTTTGTCCGGGAAGTGTCACTGTACCTTGTTGGATGTTATTACTGTTACTCGATTATTGCACAAATGTATGTGCACTAGGCTCTTGAATGAATAGAATAAACTGTCTACACCTCGGGATATATATCTGTTTACAATATTGTTCAATTCGTTCAAGGAAGCTAAGTATTGTAACAAAAAACGTAGTCAAAAATGGAATCGGCTGATAATTAATTAAGCAATCAACCAATAGTGATAAAAAAATGGTTTAATCCTAAACCAGGCCTGCTGAGTTGAAACATTGCGCTTTTCCAGGGAATATTAAATTCATCTATGTCAATCATAGTCTTTTTTGAAAGGCTTGTCATAGTAATATGGTACATTTGTGAGGTATTTTGTATATACATAACCGAAATATTACGTTAATAGCAAAAGTAAAGTAATGCTGTCGAATAGTTCAGCTGTGATCAATGTTTCATCTGTTAATTTAGCTGACTTCATGTCCACTAACTGAATACCAGTTCTCTTACTTTCACATTTGTGAAATTATCAAGCCCTCAGAAATGATCAAGTTGAGTTGTTCTGTCAAAACAAGGTAAGTTAACTGATACAGTGTCAACAGTTTCGGCCATAACTAGGTGAAGGTTCTTTGGAAATTACACCTACTACCATTTGTGTTCTTCGAATTGCCGGTAATTTTTGAGAGGCTCTAGTTACGTTGAACTGTATTCAACTTAAATTCATCATATCTGTCCCTAAACGACATGGATGCACCATTAGAAGAAGGTATAAAAACCCCTGTTGAACCTCTAATGTATACATCGAATTGTCTATCATTATGACCGCAATATACGAACCTGCAGATAGGCCTTGGAAATGAAAGTTAAGTGAGATTTTCGAGTTTTCCGTGCTCTGTATAGCTAGGTAGTTTATCTGCATAACTTAAATTGAGGGGATAGGAACTAATTTCAAATTGAACATCACTCACACTTGATCGCAGCTGTCACATTACCATAGACATTCCCCTTTCGAAAAGAGGCATTAAACTTGAGTTTCGCTCTCATTAGAGCTCGTCATTAGTGCGTATCCTTAACACGGCCGGGACCGAAACTTCGACTACGCTTTCATGAGACGACCGTGTTGGCCACTGCGCCAGAAACATTTTCAAATCAGGCTAAAAGGCTTGTCACTCTTCTGTGATAGACGGGACGATCATCAATAGTTTAGCTACGCGAAAGTAGTGAAGTACGCTCATTAGCAAAATGGCGCATTAAGGGTATTACTTAGATGACTTGGTAAACTTACACATGTGGCAACTATAATAAATAATATGTGTGATGGTCGCATTCATTTACACATTTTTGGTGATTTTCGGTTTTTTACCTACTTTTTTAGTCAAGCTACCCGTTTTGTAATATCCTTCCCAGGGCTGAAATCACAACTCGCTCCGCGTCTCGGTAGATTGACTTGTTTCTCTGTACACTCAATTTCCTAGGGTTGATACCAATACACGTGGGTCAACAAGCTCTCTTTGTTTGTCGTTGTCGACTGAGTAGTATTATGTTGGACTGGTTTCAACACATGCTGAACAAGAGTTCATCTGTCTCGAGTCGCTCAGAAACGTGGCATTGTTGGTTTATATGTATAAAAATGAATAGGTGAAGTCACTCATCAAAACTCAATTGCACGCTTAAAGTTTCCAAACAAGCAAAACACTGATATACGTTGTATACATTTTGAGTTGTTTCATCGGGTCCTTAAATACAGCATTCGAACGGAATCGTCTAAATTATTAATAGTCCAGGAGAGAGTTCTAATCTGACTCGAGAGTACAGCCTTTCGTTGTGCATGACAGTTTATCTTGTTTAGTCGAGTATGTGATACGATGGAGTTTGGGTCAACTAGTAAATGGGGTCAAGTAGTTCACCAGGAACTGGCATCTGGCACGTAACTAGAGATCGTGGAACTTGATAACGATCATCTTGCGTGTTGAAAACACTCCCATTATTAAAAGTCTGGCATACACACAGAAGCAGCTTTTTAGAAATTCGTATTAACCCTGAACTGACGACCGATGTAGATAAATTGATGTCAATTTACACTCGTAATAGGCCTCCTCTTACCATTACAGAACCATTTCGGAAGGTGTTGACGGTCCCAGGTTGATAATCCTCGGTTGTTGTTCTCATCTGTGAGAGGTCTGATACAGAACGACGAATAACATTTACCCGAAGTTCCATTAAAATGTACTTATCATCTGCATGGTCTTAAATGAACTTACCATAAGTTGGGTGATCCATGACTGATCAATACACGAAGTACACCGGCCTTGGTAACCAAATTTTTGAAAACTGACTACTCCTAATGTTCCGCTACTTGTTAACGTACTTCTGACTCGCAATCTCATTTGACCTTTGTTCTAAGTATTCACTTTGATCCGCATCTTCAGGAGTCTGATGTAATATTGCATATAGTATGCTTGATATGCACACCTTTCTTGCATACAAATGAATTGCTTTTAAATTTCATTTTAGTAAAACTCGAGACAGATTGCACTGTCTTACTCTTGGACGTTCCACTGGATTCCATTTTAAACGGATTCGCCGATTTCCTGATGCACCCCTCCATCAAAAACGATATTAAATGTTGCCCATTTCCTTCAGGTCTAACTGCTTATGAAGGCATGCGTGATTACTTTTCAGCAAGAGACCCTTCGTGTCAGCAGTCTTTGGTGACACCAAATGTCACACAGACATTTCGCAATGAAAATTTGGTAATCTGGAAACCTAAATGTTACAGCTAAATTTTGACCATAACTCAGTATACGCACAACAAGCGAAGTGAGGGCCCAATGCTCATCCCATCTTCCGGAATAACTAGTGAACTAACATTCCTTATTGAGTGCGCAGGTCCTCAGAAATTATTTCACCTTCCAACCGGGATACCATTGATGAGTTGTTCATGTCAAAAATGGACGCATATGCGTTTCCATAACTTGCAGGCGCGTGTAGAATGATCTGCCATCTAGCGAATATACTTTGTGATTTTATATATTGAGTGAGTGATTGCCAAGCACTCTGGTAGGTTGTATAAGCTGGAAGTAGTGAAAGTGATAAAAATCTACATTTCCAGCCAAACATCATGTTTTTCTTAACGAATTTCGTTGTAACAGATGAATGGTGACGAGTTTCACAAATTCACATACGCATTTCAAGCTGAGATTAGTTATTAATGAGCTGAGTAGTTATAACAATTTGGAAGCCGTTGAATTAGGATACGGTACGGTGAATTAATCTTTTCAAGAGTGGAGGCAAATGGTGACACATTGTTCGTATATATTATACTCAACGTAGTCGTATAACAATTACACCAATACATTAGTTTCACTGAAAAAGACGATATTGACCACGTCAATCTGCTTCAACTGATGAGATAGTTTTGGCATACTCTTCTTCACTGATCTCCATTTGAATTTGTCCAGGAATTCTGAAATCCCCAGCCATACACCAACTATTACCGAAGAACTAAAATGAAACAAAGCACCCTGAACCAAAAACTTATTTAAGAAACAATTTTATATTTCGAAACAATTGAATATATTTTCTCCAATAAAGAAAATAAAAATTTTGAGCTTATATGTGTGTGATAGAAATGTCATTCTTTCTCTTCGGTTTCAAACGATAAGTTGAATCCACACAATCGATAGAGTCACTGAAATACGAAGAGGTCACACTGATTAGCGAGAGTTCTAGCATAGAAGTGATGAAAAATTGTGCTGTTTGTTGACTTGAACATAAATTGAAATCCCTTCAAACACGGTTGCTAAAAGTTACGCATCTGTTTTGGTGGTCGCCCAGTCACTACTGTTGCTCATATCACTGGTGAATAAAAGCCTTGATTGGTAAACCAGAGGGTTTTTGTATCGAATCGCGTTCACACTGCATTTATTTAATGATATCAGACAAAGAAGAAACCACTGGTGTTACGTCAACTTACGGCTGAGCATCGTCACACAGTGTGATCACGTATGGCAAACCGGTGACTGAAGGATGGCTATGCCAACTTTCATTCTGTATGTTATGAGCAAGCCATATGTAAAAACAGAGCCTCTCTTGATTAGCTGGAGTAGTGGCGATGCTTATAGTTCGGGATGACAGAATCGTTTTTCGGTTGTTCACTAGGGTTGACAATAAGTAAGAAATATTTCATCGTCAGACAAAACGACGCCATCAGTGCATTTGATTGTGCGTAATCAATCAGCTGGAAATTTAGAAACAAAGACTGACAGATCCGATTAAGAGGAAAAGGTCGAATGATCAGGTTAAACCTCAAGAATCAACAGCACCTGGTATGGGCCAATCAAAATTGGAATTGGGTGCTAAAACCAGCAAGTAACAGGCAATCAAAATTCCAGTATACTGGTCGAAGGTAACCAGAATGAAGACCAAATAATCACCGATTGTTTATGTTAAAAATGAGTCATCTACGAAAAATGACCAAACCCTACACTTAACGTTGTTCACTGAAGCGCATTAAGGATGTCAACATGTTTGCGAGGAAACGTCTGTGATGCTTAGCGGAGACTGCTCATAACGTGCTTTCTGATTCCGTAACATTTAGCTGAATATTACAGGTCCTGTTCATACTCATCCAATACTACTAACTGTTTTAGAACGAATCGGCCACTAATATGTGTGCATTGAACAGTTCGAAAATCATACTTATTTTCTCTAGAAAATAAGTTTGACTTCCGAGTTAGTAGCAGAATTATATTGCCTTCTGCTAAATGTGAAGTGATTCGTTTGGAAAGGACTGGATCAAATGAAACGCTTCTACATTTTTCAAAACCGACAGCAATGTCCCCTTTTTGTAGTGGAGTGATACATTTTGTTCTGTCATGAATACACACGGTATTTTGTATACAAAATTGCAATATCACTTATTATCAATCAAATTACAAGCATCCGCATTAATTACTTTTTGTTATCTAAAAATGATATAATACGAGCTATTAATTATTACTAGTAAGCATTATTTTCGTCACAGTCAACAACGGAATGAAAGTATACTAACCAAGTTGATACAAAAAGGCTTTCTGGAGTTCGAAAGATACTTAGCAAATCGGGTAGAGATGTAACTCGAATTGGTTAAATCTGTATAGAGCGACCTGAAGACAAAACAAGTTGAGTTTTTCTCACAGTTGTAAGCGGTAAGTGGATGACTTCTTAGTTTAAGAAGTACTTGCATATATTACAGCATACTATCTTATCGAATTTAACAGTGAATTAGTAGACATTCGAATGATGTGACACGGACTTGCTAACATACTGCAGACAAACACACTTTTTGTCTTTCAAGCTGAGATTAGTTTGACGTTCACATTTACCTCAAACGAAAAACCACTTCTAATCAAAATGACATACATATCATAAACTTGAGACACAATCAGTCACGTGATTTAGTTTTCTGGAATGGATTTCTGTGATTCTATCCGGTGTCTTCTTGTTGTTAGGATAAGTAGCAATCTGAGATTGAGGACATAGTGTTGTTTGCATCTGAATTCCCATTAAAGCCAAGCCAAAAGTTCGGGAGTTTTATATCAAATAGCTCTCTAAACAGTTCATACTTCCGCGCAATAAAAACAAAATCGGGAATGAACATGCTCGTTTTTCTATAGGAAACTGCTGGGGTAGAATGGTGAGTATATTGTCGTACAATACACTTTGGATACGTGCCCACCGTTGAACAAAAAAGTGTTGCTCTGTCAAAACCATAAAATTGGATGAGTTGGCAAATAAAAGGGTGGTTCGGACTCAAATTTGCCTACTGTGTTTAATTCCACGATAAATCCTTCAAAAATACATTCAGGCGATTCCAGTTTAAAACCCGATATGAGAATCTCTGGTTTACTCCCGAAAGACAAAAGAGGCCTCATATCGCGGGAAACACTTGCTCTTGTGAATGAAAAAATTGAAATCTAGTCAAGCGTTGTGCTATTGGGTAGACACTCACTCACAACAGTACAGCTACAATCCGGTTGTAGCATAGCCGGATTGACTATGTCGTTTATTTTGAAGAGCAATATACACAGCTTCGTTCAAGAGAAGAACAAACGGTGACACCAAAAATAAACAACAGATATGTGAAAG
>JTDE01000171.1:143426-155626 GCA_014338405.1 Paragonimus skrjabini miyazakii | reverse complement strand
CTGACAGGTATGATAAACATTACAACGCCTGTTCAACACGCTTTAAAGTATTTTTAAAAGAATTCCAAAAGCTGAAATCAAAAAAGTAACCCATAGGTTCATCCTTATAATTTAGCGCATTCTTTTGTTCTAGTAGCTATTATCGGTTAGCCGATAGGTTCAAACTAAACGGAACCATACATACACTGTCTTCGATTTGCGATAGCGGTCCATTAGCTCAAACACCTAAATCGAAAACAGCTGGCGTTCTCGAAAAGCCTAAATGGTTCTCTGCAGTGAGAGGAATAATTGTACACTTCTATTGGATCAGTGGAAAAGATACGTCTGATAGATTCAAAGAGTATTTCGCTGCGTCGTTGAATTTCACTAACATTTAGGTTGGTTGTTTCAACTATTCGATAAACTGATTGTTTTGCTCAGTCACATGGCCGGTCGGTGGGGAACACATTCACAGACATGAAGAAATAGTGTTAACCATATTCACAAAATGGAACGAATATGGGAGGGGTCTAATCAAGGTTACTTTTTACGCCTGTATTGTTGTCCAGAAAGTTCGCGTTACAAAGTATGTAATCTAGATAGCGCACATACTGTGTGGACGAGTTTACTATTTGCTTTTCGACTACAGCCGTGAAACAACCAAACAAAGGGCATACACGTTTTTGCCACTGCTCTATCTACGTGTACGTATCGCTTCCTATCTATGTAGTATTCCATAGTACGGGAGCGCACTAATTAATGAGCACGTCTGATTTAACCTTCTGGATTCAGACGAGAACCAACTGTTTCAAGTGAAACACAATTAAATATTTATACTAGAATAGATTCGGGAGAGCAAACCATACAAAATTTCCTCGGCGTAATGTACTAATAATTTAAAAATAAACTTGAATCAAATCTGGAGTGACTGGTCAGCTGCAAACTGAACCAAGTAGACTGAACTTATCCTGCCCGATTGAAAGCGTGCAAACCCTCCACCCACTCTGGCTTATCATACTACATCCACTTGAAACCCGAGCAAGCGTGAGTCGGTCGACACTGATGAACGCATGTCTCATGACAGACACGTGTAACACCCCAACACATTCACCAACACTCCCAACTCCACCCCACCCCCCACCCCTAGTAGACTGTGTTTTGTAACACTCCTGTGATTTTTGATGACCAATTTGACACGTGATAATTTTCATACATAAATTGCACTTACCCTATGTAATTGTGATAGCATGATGAGAATGACCGAAAACAGCTGTTTGCAAAAGTGACTTCTTATGAATTCTACGGAAATCTGGGTAGGAATGACCGACTTGTTTCCAGAAAAAGTGACATTCAAAATGTCCGATTCATTTTGCCAGCAGGACTGTTCGCTCTATTCAGCACTGACAACTGGCTTGTAAATTCGTCAAGTTACTAATAGAATTTTAATCTCGAATGTTCAGTGAATGCTGCACACTACACTTTTTCAGTGATGTGCAACGAACAGTCTTTTCAACACATATAAGTTCGTTGTATTCGTGTGTGAAAGCAAGTACAGTCAAAATTATTTTTGCTTGCAATATAGTTACGAGTACTGAATTATAACCAGTTGTCAGTTGATGTATAATAAAACTACTGTGACGGTACTTTCACTAGAATTTACTTATTTGACTGGAATCCATCTGTACTGTTGATATCTCTCAAAAACTTCGACTGATTTCTGATAACAAGTGATGAATCAAAGCATAACCGTGTGGTCAGGTTAGGATACAAATGCTGGTGAACCTGACTGAGCTGCCAAAAGTTATTTTCAAACCAAAGAGCAGACGGTGTGCGAATAACTTCACAGGTCATTGGGGCTATCCGACCGTAATGAACCTAGGAGTTTACTGTGTATCACGAATAGATAAACCTAATGCAACGGTCTCATAAACCGACTACTTAGTATTTACATTTCAGTCCACGAATCAAAGCAGAAGAAAAAAATCGGTCAGTTGCAAACACTCGGATTTGCCAACCGATCCGGTCGGTCCGTCGTTACTTAGGTAATAATACTCATCTGCCTGTTTGCATCCACCGTAAATTCATACGACGTTTTTGGGTTGTAAATTACTTGTTAAGGCCTGTGAGTGAAGAGTTTTGATCGTGTACGTCCTCTCTACTTTATCATGGGCAACTTGGATGTAACTGACATGTAAATTGAACGTGGACTCCACCTCATTGTGTTTTTGGTTCACGTTTTGACAAGGTATTGAATACTTTTAGATGCAGCAGTACGCAACCCAAAATTGTTTTGTCTCGCCAACTCTCGTCAAATTCATTTGACCGAGTGATTCTTATTTGCTTTTAAACATCGCCACACAACAGAGTTATGTCATGCGTTCAGTTCGGGACAAAATATCAAGCATGTAATTAGGGTAGATGTGCAGACAGCATGATCTCTAACCTGCTCCTCGCGAGATACTTGAGCTAACCACCGCCGGGTACACACAAGAAGCAGTGGTGGCTCACACACATCGGACTCCATGGTGGTGTGCAATTACTGTTTTGGCAAACATACGGTAAGTACTCATTTACACAAAATCAGAAAAACTAAGTTCCCTGTTTGAGTTCCTTAGCTGTTTTACCACCCATTCTCACAGAAAGACTACCTGTTGGCATTCGTTACGGCCTCAAGAGTTGTTCAAGGCTTTATACCCGCACATAGTTACAATAACCACTGTCGATGTGGTGGACAGACGGTTTGGCATAGTTGGACCACCTCTACACTTAAAATACCGTAAAATAGAAAGTGTGACCCGCGGAGAAGTGTTATACTGATAGTGTGGACACTTATCTATTAGACCAAGAGGTTTCGATCACCAGGAATTTAGAAGGGTAACCGATGACACTACTGGAACTTTGTTCACTCGTAGGCGGAACTCTGTCATTAATCTTGTATTTCACTGTAAAAGTGGCATGCATTCATCAAAGCTGTTGAAGCAGCTGATGGATAGTTTGGTACCGATTTGCTAGTGATTATCAAGATTAACTTTTGGCAACCATAATACACCGTTTCACCTAAGAAACTCTGAAATGAATGCATTCCGACTAGAAAGTGGATTGTGATAAGTCCTTAATAAGTGAAGTTTGTCATAGAGTTAGTTGTGGTCGAAACTCCACCTTTGTCGGATTCGTGTCGGTTTGGCGTCGTGGAACGAAGAAGTATTAAATTTGAGTTTTACCACCTATCCGGGTCTTCGGTAGTGCATAATCTTGCTGAGAGTGAGATATAAAATCTGACCCTTGTTTTGACACCGGTTATTATCTATAACCTTTATTCGCCAGATTCCAGTGTAGTTATTCTGTTCATGAGGTTGTCATGTTGACTAAGTGGGCACTAGAGTTTGAAATTTTAGAACACACCCCAATATGACTGACGATGCGCGTAGCGAAAGTAGAATCCAGCACACATGAGTGCACATAGAACCAACAAACTTACCGCAACTATAGGCAGTTAGTCGCTAATGTTGTTCTGCTGTAGAGAAATAAAGGCATCGTGACGTTAAAGACCATCACTTTGTTCTAAAAGACTGATTTGACATTTTAACCGTGTCATGGTAATATCGTTACGAAACGTTTGATTTTTCATTTAATTGTTCACATTTGTCTCCTGTTTTACTTTTATTAATCACCGGTTTTGTAGAACGCACACTCTAATGTCGTTAAGAAGTTGCCCGATTCTAACTGGAGCACACAAATTTCAGTGTTTCTCCCAATAATACTTGGCATGACAATATGGATTTGCAATTCTTCGGTCAAATTATGATGATCTACAGAAACGTGGTACCACCACTGATATTGTCTGTTTTATAACAGTGATTACTAATCAGTTAATCCATTGAACATGCTTTAATTTTGCATCAGTTATACATTAATAATATTGTTTGCTGACTGGTCATCTATCAGACTTCACGGGTTTTGGTTTACTGGTGCTGAGCGATATAGTATTGAGTTCTCTCTTGTCTTGTTTACTTACTCTTAAATTTGTGCAAGTCTTTCAGTTCTTCGAGTCAGGTCTATACTACTATACTGTTACTTACGAGCATATTTTGCCTGAATGGAACTAGAACCAATAGTATGAGGCTATCCACATTAGGTAGTTTTAAACAGTACCTTACTGGGCTTACTAATGTAGACACGCATGCAGATAGTTTGTGAACAGAAGTGAGTAGTAGATCGTAATAATACTGCCCATCCGAGCGACTGATCATTAGTTAAGTCAGGTTCAGGTAACAGGTCACGAAAGATTCGTTTGAAAACATCAATGTAGATTGCAACTACCCAACGTTTTGCATTTCCTCTTGTTCAATAGCATTTATGTGCTTAATGTTCTAATGAACGCAATTCATGAACAAGGGAGAGTGACATTCTACTGACTTGTGTAAGAGGTGTTTTGGCGTGTTATGTACGCATGCGCAGATGTGTGACCGTTGTTGTGGAATGCACGTTTGAATAATTCACCACCCGTGCTATGCTATTTTTCCCCCAAACATTACGTTTATCTACGTCCAGTTGGGCTAGATCATATAGATACTGCTGACTGAACGATTGTCGTTTGGCTATCTCAAGCTGGCATGTAGTCGGCATTGCATAGTATATTATTACAGTGTAATCGTTCTGGCTTTTGAAAGCACAGAATTGATGCGCTGCTCCGGTATACAGTCTGCTGTTTTGCCATACATTAATTGCACTTCTGATACGACAATCAGGAAACGTTTCAATTGTGCCCACTGTCTAGACAGTCGCCAGTCAAGCAGATACCAAAATTTTGCACGCACTATAAAGAATGCCGGAGGCCCTTGATCAACGATCTGCATAATGAGACAAAACGAGTGTGCAACTCACTGATAGTCTGGTTATGATTTCCTTACAAAACACTTTTATGGTTTCTTCAACACAAACTTATATGGTGAAGACAAATATAGTTCTGCGTATATTTCGACAATTAACCAACAGGTAACCATAATTTAAATGATGAATGTAAACGCAAACATGCATACGTACCATCCAGACACATGACAATCATACATTTCATAATGTGACAGAACTTGATATGGGAATAGATTACATCATAAATTATTATCTTCCAATAGAGCATTTGTCATGTTAAGTTTCATAAACTAATCTTCTCTTGACATCTACCGGCCAATGGAATTTTTCATTTTTAATTAAACAAAAGCGCGTTACCATATTTTGTCAGCCTGTGAACAAATTCAGGTAATCAGTATTATCTGCTTTGCGTCCTCACATCCGTAGTCTGAAGTGATTAGAAACATACCTCAAGACTACCAGCTTCACAATCCGGTAGCTGTTTATAACCAAATAATATATGTACTAAGCTGAATCAGATTAAGTATTTATATTTGTTGACTGAACAACAAATCAATCATTGGAAAAAACCTCTGTAGTATGTTGCTTCGTCCACCGGTTGTTTTAGAATATATGTCTGTTAAAAATGATATATTTAGCATGTCTTTTTTCAAATACATTAATGTGTCGAGGTGCTGAAGTTCCAACAAACATGAGTCCTATGTTTACTGAGCCAAAAGTGTACTTTTAATTTACTGTACCGCTGTATGATGAAAGCTCGTCAGACTGTTATTTGACAGTAAACAATAGAGTGTCAGTATAATTGTTAAAAATTATTCCTACTCTTGAGTTTTTTCTGCAACAGCCAAAAATACCTTTTTGTGGGCGACTGCCTGTAAATTCCGTGAATCACTGTACGTAGTTCGCCTATTTCTTTACCTTGTAGTTCGGATTTCCATGGGTTTAAATCGAGGAGCATTATCTCCACCACAAGCATTCGTAATTGTTAAGCACAGGACTGTCATGCTTAACAGAGGACAGGAACACCGTATGATGTCCGTAGATTGATCGAGCTCTCTACTAAGATAGTAAGTGAACTCCCCAAGTAATTCCAAGTAGGACGTGTTACATCAAACTGATCGGTTACGAAAAGATTAAGGTGGCGTTCGGATGACATTGAATGTTCAAGTATTTTACGTGACCATACGACCGCAGGCCAGTTGTTTTAATCCTGAATAAAGGTTGAGACCACTGACTGGACATTCATAGTCATATTGGGGAGAGTATGTGTGGTTACTGCTACCACTGGCTTCCAGTATTTCATGCTAACTAACGACGTAGCTCAGGATAATGCGGCTGATTCATCAAAAAATACAAGTAGTTCTCTATTACAAAGATTGATCAAGTTGGAACTCTGCTCTAAAGGCGGACGGCCTTTAATTGCAAACTTCTATCCAGATTCAACCCTAAAAACGTCATGCAAGTATATATCGTCACAAGAACTAAATGGTTTCACAGCACAAAACTGAATCATTATTGTTCAAGCCGTTTAAATCACGACAAAATTAACCCTTGCTGGAAACCGCTGTTTTAAAAAAGTAATCGATCTGAAGATCTTTTATGACCGTTTTTAACACCTTGCGGTGTTCGTGTAATATAATTTGATCTTATTTACCCACAGTTTTATACATTACTTCTTTTATTTGTTGCTTACAGATCAACGGAAATTGTCTGTTGAAGATTTTGGTTGCTGCAATATTCATGACCCGTACACTTTAGGAACACAAACGAAAACTTTTCTGCTCATCGCTGTGTCTATCCTAACCACGGTAGCCAAAAAGGTTTCGATAATACTGTGCATTCATCTGTACTAATCACCGATCTGCTATGATGATATGTAGCTGATCGTATATCCTTTCGTTTCGTTAACCGGTGTACGATTATTCATACAAACTACTAGACAACGTACGCAGAAATATGACAAATGTGTTACTTTCTGCCGAAGACCATCAACTAAACGATAATTGCATTCTGTAAGGCACCATTGTGAGATATGAAGATGCGGTTTGGTAAATATACAAAAGTTTGGACATCATGGGAAAACATGCATGTTTCGAACGTGTTAAATTCATCATACGCATACACGGTGACATTCCATCAGTGCCAAACGTTCCCTGTACATGGTACAACTACAAAGAGAAGTGTGCAGTTCACCATTTGGAGAATTCACAAGTGAAAAGGCAAATTTCAGCTGGCAAATACGACTGGTGTCATAACCGACGTTGTTTTGTTTTGATATGAGTGGGAAGAAGGTTTGATAAGTTAACACTATTTTTATTGTCTCGGAGGCTTTCCTTGGCCTCTAGTTAAGTTGAGCCAAAAGGTTTGTGATCAAGTACAGTTGTCCCCATTCACTGTCGTTTCTCATCAAGGATACTGTTAGATACATGAGTTAATCACGAAACTAGTTTGTTGAGAACCACATCCGTATGACAATTTGCAGTAGATGTGCTTTTTCGAATCTACCTGCTAAAATTAAATCGGCTCAAGTTCCTCTTCTTGATCTCATCGTCTTCCTGCCAATTATGATCGGCTGCATTGATTACACAATCAAATCCTAATGTTGTAATACTGACGGCCGAATTGGCAACATAGTTTTGAAACTCATAAGTGTAGTTACGCAAAAGTGAGACGAGAACAAAATTGTCACCTATAGTTACAGATGTCCAGTTTACTTGGCACCATCAAGCGGTTTCCGTCAAGAGTGTTGCAGCCAATTCGAGTATATTATCATTTCATTGGCCAACAACAAGTCACAGCCAAAGAGGGATCCGTCTGAATGCATTCTTACATTTTCGAGGTTACTACACTTTCCCTGGATGGCAATAAAATGCATCTGTTTAAGTTCTTGATTTGGGCCTGTTGTTTTAAACCTTCCCAGTCCACGGAAACTCTATGCCATCACGTCCCACCTTCTTAATCGCGATATCAGTGTCCCCTAATTCAACTTACATTACGGGAACACAGAAGCTATAACAGTGTCTAGTTAACACATACTACAACAAACTTAGGAGACCGGTTTTTCAAGATGGTAGTACCATTTCGTATGTTCTCGTCAGCTGCTACAAGTAACAGGGGTGAACGTCAAAATGTTTAAGCGAACTGAGATCATACATTTTTCCGTTGTTCTCTGTTATGTGTTGCAGCTGATGAAAACATACGAAGACCGGTCTTCTGATTTTGTTAGTCAAATTCGTAACTGTGGGTGGATGTTTACTTACAGTATAGTGCAAACTTCCAGCTTGATTTCAGTCAGATAAATCAGGCTAGTTACGGAACTACCAATCTATCATCATTTGGTTTGAAACCAGTTGAAGGAAATCTCCGATCCATATGTTCGGCCTTTTGAAATGCACCATTATCGTCCTGCTCAATTTAAGTTTACCACCATCTTTTTTTACGTCCCAACTTCATCTCACTTGGGCACACTTATTACAGAACTGACCTACGTTACTATCTGACCTCCTACCCTAGTGATCACAACGGACTGAAGAAATTTGTTTTGAATGCCAAATTTAAAACTGTTTTTTTTTATCGTACACTATACGGATAAACAAAAATCAGACCAAACGTGGTATGCCAAATTGACCATACAAAAATGTTGGAATTCATGTAGTAGTCACCTTCAAACCATTACAAACAAATACTTGATAGCGTCAACGAATAATTTCGGGACATGCCTTTTTGGTGGCAGTCGGGTTGTTTGCTTTAGTTAGTGCGGAAAACGTATGATCACCGTCAAGCGTGTTCACTTTGAAGCAGTTGTCAACTAACGCTCGCGTTCATCTAGACGTCTGGTCCTGGTTTTCTTCGAAAACAGTTACTGATGTGCTTCACACACAAGGCCATCACCAATGTCTGATTATCAAGATCAGGCTCTCTAGTTCGGTCAAGTTCTCTCCTCAGGAAACCGCTCGCATCACAACATTGAGCTCAGAGGAGATAATATGGCAATATTATGGTTAAGCGCTGGGTTACATTCAAAATGAGATGGTCGATATGATGTACACGTAGAAATAGCATTAGTTTGGCTCCATTACTCATTCAATAAAAATTGTTAACCTTCCACATGCTGTAATGAATATGGTTAAAGTTGTCCTGATATTTTGTTCGGTAAAAGGTGTTGTATGATGATTCAGCCAATGCTTATCTTACTGCCGCTGGTTATCGGTTTGGTCTAGCTAAAAAACATCCAAATAAGTTTTCGATATTGAACTCTTGGGACATCACTCTCGTTTAGTTCGCTGACACTACGAACAAGCTGATTAATCAAGGTGTGAGCGGCATTCAACAATCTCAATATGTTAGAAAATATTGTCCTTTCATATAGAAGCACAAGTGCTTATAATGCGACTGAATGACAAAATTGTTGAGTTTCGATTGGTCAGTTCGTAATTACTTGCCAGAACCCTGGCACAAGGAAATAATTTATTTGAATCTGACTGTCCCTTAAATGTTACACGTAACCTCCGCATAGCAGCTGATTGTTGCTTTTATCAGCTAGTGTCGGTGTACCAAACTTACGCAGATAACAGTTTGCATGTGAACTCCAACCGACTGAACCCCTCCAATCCTGAAACTGCTCCCGTTTAACCCCATCACGACCGGATCGATTTGAAAAATTTTAGTAAACCGGGTACCAGGGTGAACTTTTAACTATCCTCATGTGCTCGATTATAGTATTACGTGAATATGGTTTCGGTGTTGGAAATTGCCATGGAAGTTTCATTTAAAACTCTTGCCACTGATATTGTTTACGAACTTAAGCCTTGGCTATGTTGCATCTGGGGCGTAACTATTTGCAACAAGTACCTTCAAAAATACTCCAACTTACTCACCTCTCAAAGTTAATCAATCTAAATGGTATAATCCTATAATTACCGCATCCATACAAATGGAGTATTATTAGTGTCGTATATTGATGGATAGAAAGAGAAGCTGCTATCATTGGTCTCTCATCATCATCACTATCATCATAACAGCCATGAGCCTGAGCAAAACGTACTGTGGCTCGAGCTGCCGCTCACCGCAACAGTGACGTAGAATATCCTAGAAGAAAAAGTTACTGAGGAGGCTGATAATTAGTGAGAGAAGGCTAACAGGAACAATTAGAAATGGTATGGACACAGGTCCGCCATTGACTGCGACACATCGCCATCTCGGATAGCGTCTCTAACCAGTGATTTGAGTGATTATGAGGACCCCATCCAGGTAGGCGACATTTAAACACTTTGCTCAATGAAACAGTCAGGGTCTTCATATTTCGTGACCACGTTGTTGCATGACCGCCACGCGGTTTTACCCAACTGTTAATGACCTCAGTATATAATGCCCGGTACGATAAACGGTAAGATGACATACGGAGTACGTGACCCAACCATCGCAAGCTGTGTACCGTGATTAGTTGGCCAATTGATCGCGCATCTCGAACGTTCCGGAATACGCGCCGGCGAACTGCCACATTGCTCACGCGATCAGTCCACTTAATATGGGCCAATTCGCGGAGACAACGATGGCCAAACACAGCAAGCCTGTTGATGTCTTCTTTGTGAACAGGCCACGTTTCCAAACCATGAAGCAAAATGGAACACACAAAGGCATTATATACCCTTCCTTTCAACGACAACCGGACTTCTTTTCGACGCCACAGATGACGCAGTTTGGCACAGGCAACTCGTGCCTTTGCAATCCTCGCTGATATCTCATCAGCAGTATTACAACCTGGCGAGATAGTGCTACCCAAGTATGTGAAACTGTCCACAATCTCAAGCGGATTACCTGTAATGAAGAAAGTAGGAGTTGAAGTGCTCCAATCTTGAAGCAACACTGAACTTTGAAGGTGCAAATCGCATTCCATACAAACCAGCTCGGTCGCTCAACCTGTCCAGCATGGTCTGCATGTTTTCGGCAGTGGGGCTAAATAAGACAATATCACACGCTTTCACCAGATCAGTCAACTGAGCGCTAGGATGAAAATCAACACCAAGATCGCTGGATTTCCGAGACGCACTCTTCAGAATGTCGTCCATGACAACATTGAACAGAGAGGGAGAAATTTGACATCATTGACGAACGCCATTAGCATTGATGAACGCCCGAGACAGTTGTCCATGAACTCACCCTGTTTGCAGAGTGAGTATACAGTGATCTCAACAGCTTGCGCCTAAGTTCTCGACGGTTGTCATCATATTTAAAGCCAGGTGAGATCGAGTGACGCTCATTCATGAGGTTTATCGACGTGACGGAAATCCAATTATGTCGCAACTGAACAGCTCCTACGGAACATGCTGTTATCAGCATGCTTTCATGGCTCCGGCGATTTGTTCCCAATGTTCGTTAGGATCACTGATCTGATTCAAACTGGGCAACTTCTTCACCAACGCCTTTTGGTAAGCGTTCCTTACATCCTCATCGCTCGAATGCTAGTCAAGCACCCTGCATTTACGGGCGTAGATCCTCTGGGTAAATGACAAAACGAAACGGGCACGCACAACAACATGGCCCGAGTCCATGTGGTTGATCCAAAAGGCACGACAGTCCTTAACAGAGTGGCGTCATCTGTAACTAACAGCTATATGATCCAACTGTGTCCACGACTGAGAAGCACACGGAGGTCTCCAAGTAACACAGTGCGTCTTCCTGTGTTGGAATGCGGTGACCGGAATATACAGACCGTGGGATGCGCACAGCTGTAGTAGCTTTTCGCCGTTGTCAGTGCGCTGTGCCCGGACACCAAACATACCTCCTAGCTGCTTCTCATCTGGAGAAAGACGACCAGGCTGAGCATTAAAATCGCCCGCTAGTATGATGATGTCTGATTGTTTAGTTTGCTTTAGAAGGTCAACGAGAGCGTCACAAAACGCATCTTTGGTAGCATCCGAACAGCTGTCTGTCGGAGCGTACGCCGATATCATGAATAAACAATGTCTTTCCGATTTGCGTCGACAAACGTTTACCGATGTATTGAGTCTGACAGCGCACAAGCGACTATTCACTGGAATCCAATCGAGCAAGCATTGCTCCGCTTTGGAACTCCGTGCGATTCCCACTTCAGCTTGGCCGCGAGATTCGGTTTCGGCGTCACCAGAGACCCTGAGAAAGAAGCGCTTGGATCGACAGTTTTCTAGAGGTAGGCTCAAATGGATAACCGTGCTAGAATCGTAGACCCGCGTCTCCGACACACAGCACACATCAAGCTCCAGGCTTGAGAGAGTACTAGCCAGAGCAGCTTGCTGACCGACTTGTTTGAGAGTGCGCACACTGAAGGCGCCAATGTTTACCAGCTGTCTTGGCCTGAGATAACAATTATCGCC
>JTDE01000171.1:123184-141889 GCA_014338405.1 Paragonimus skrjabini miyazakii | reverse complement strand
TGAGAAACAGAGTTCATATCACAGACCAAAGTATGGAGCACCGAACTTGTCCGACTAGGCACGTTGGCTTCGGTAGTCGTTCACTATACTGACGTCAAGGACCACGGCAGAACCGTCACGAACCGCGACTACGTCAGGTTTGATGAAAGAGCTTGCCGTTGGTATTAGCAATTCCTCGAAAACTGTTTAGTCTAAGTTACGCAGTCGTTTCGCCAAGTCTTTGGCCACGCTGTTGTGTCGCGCACAACGCACGTCATGGGTAATCCAGCGTGATTGTAGAATATAAGCAAAGCCTTCCTGTTGACCGTAGTTGCCACGCAGAGAATTGAGTGGTCACTTCAGCCACCTCGTGAATTTCTGACCTTAGTCCGCAAAAGACTACATCTGAGCTGGTTGGCACGAATAAAGATTCTCAGGAGGATTAGGTCTATGTTAAACAGCCAACGATTAGAGCGTGACACTTCCTGAAGAACACGGCCTTCAAGCGGGTGATAGAGTTTATCCATCCACGCCGCATGGGCTTCCTCCTTGTTCGTCACCACAACACCTTGAACGCGTACTGGGACGTTCACTTCACTCGAGGTAGTGCCAAACGAATTATCTTTGACCACATTCCGCAGAACTGGACATTGACTGGAGAGAAGTCTCTCCACGCGAGATTTGCTCGAGATGGGAATAGTGGTGGACAAATTTGAGATGTTTAAACCGCCCAAACGAACTGGTGTGTCATTAGGAAGGCGGAGCCACTGCCGAACAAACTGGCGAATCGTACAATCCATAGCCTTGAGGGTGTAACGGTGGACTCGGCTCAACACTGATGAATGATTCATCTCCGATATCAGGTGTTGTCTCAGGAGTTCTAGGCATCGATGTGGCTTCAAGGGAACTTTGATGGTTTCATCCAGCATCGTACAAATTTGCAGACGGTGATTAGTGAATGCTTTACTTTTCCAAGCGAACGGGATACCCAGATAGTTCACTGTGTCGGAGGCGTTTAGTGAATGGATAAGGTCCGGGCCGAAGTGAACAGACTCATCAGAGATAGCCGTTGCGTCATGTTTATGGTCACCATGGATGACCATTAGCTTGCTCTTACTGTGTGTTAACCTTCAACCCGGATAGTTCCGGGACAATAGTGGTGGCTACAAGTTTATCGGAGAGACGCGAGGGAGTCTCAGCTAGAAGGATCAGATCCTTGACGTAGGCAAAACCGATAACCAGTGTATCGTGGAACTTGTAGCCGAGCTCCTGTCTGCGAGATAGTGGTAGCACCTCATTCATTGTCATGATGAAGAGAAACGGGGACAGTGGGTCGCTTTTGCAAACACCACGCTGGGATCGCATAACAGAGCTATTGATTGCGACAGAAGGATTCCGGTCGGGGTCGGCAATGTTATGCGTTAGAGGTGGAGAAGCACCGAAGGCCGATCTGATAATCGAGTCTCGTGAGATAGAATCGAATGCTTTGGACAAGTCGATAAAAGCTGCACGCAGACTTGAAGACAGTACATGAGTTCCGAAGCAGCGCATGAAGCGGTGAGGTTGTCTCGAGGCAACCGTCACGGTGTAGGAATGCAAACTGGAGAGCGGGCAGTTGCAGACACGTATTCCAAAGACCGGCCAATATCTTGTGGAAACAACGTATCAACGTTGAAGATACGGCGATAGGTCTGAGCTCGGTGGGAGACGAAGGATTGTTCATTTTGGGTACAAGCGTGATGCGAGAGCGGCACGAGTGGATTGGACAACCTTGGGTTAACAGAAACAGGTTAAAGTATCCGGCCAAGGCATCAGCTTTCATGCGCTTCAAATACTTGAACAACAGTTTGTCTAAACTTGGAGCGGTCTTTTCCATGTCCTTCAAAGTGCGTGATACTTCTCTAGTGATAGGGTCGACCGGAGACCAGTCCGGGGGCAGAATCGTGCGAGATGGTCGCTCATCAACGTGCAGATCAGCTGATAGTACTTCGGATCAGTATTCTTCCGAACTATCCGGGAGTCTGCGGTTCATCTTATAGGCAATTCTCCAGTTGCCAGAAAAAAACTGTAACCGCAGCGTCTTTCTTACGCTGGTGGTACAGCGTTTAGATCGCCACATAGTTAGCCCTCCGTATCTGCTTCGCTGTCACGTGGGTTCCCGCGTTAACACGACCACGCCGTCGAATGACAAGTCGGCAGGTGTACGGAAAAGCTAGTGAGGCCTGAATGTTCAGCAGCAATTTAGCTTGTACTATTGTGAAAATAACTGCCTAAAGACCACGGGCAATAGCTAGTGGTTCATCGCTGTGAAGGAAAGCCTCGCTGTTGGATTCTAGTTGGGTAATCGCTGTTTGGATCAAACAAGTAAACCACTCAGAGTGATCAGTAGCTAGAGACCCAATATCCGATGTCGTGTTAGTCTTTGAGACGGTGGTTAGATCGGTAGGCGCACAGTATTTCTCCGCTGATTCAGCGCATACAGACGCGTCCGAATGCTCTCCAAAGTACAACCTGGAAAATGTGACAGGAGCCGGTGGTGAAGGTCGCGTCGAATAGGGCACGACGGTGCCAGTGCATCGGCACATCTAATAAAAGAAGCCGATTCTTGCTGAGACCAGTTGGATCCGGCGGTTTTCATGGACCTGAGCTTCTCGTGGTTAGGTTCGACGGGATGTGCATGCCTTCTGTGTTGACTGGGACCAATTTTGGTGGGAAAGCTGCGGCCCTGTCTATATATAACATGTGAACACTACCCACAAAACTCTCATTGATGGTGTATTCGGATGATAACTGAACCGAATGGCCGTCCTTCGTTCTTTCTAATCAGTGTTCCAGGGTCGAAGGCTGCAAGACTGTCTGCAGGAGTAACATGTTTGGAATGGGTTTCCACAAACAACTGGCGCTTTATTGAATGACAATTGACTGGCCATTGATGATGAGCTCCAGAACGAATACTGCTCAAGTTAATAAGTTGACAGAATTCACAATATTCCGACTCAGAATCTACTCAAGTGTTTATTCCGTGTGTGGTTTGACGTCCATCTGTCAGCCATTTCTATGTGTTTTGCAGTCACATGGCTAAGTACTGCAGGGCTTGTTTGTGGTATGATCATGCGTTCTTCCTGCGTTACATCTGACAGAACCCAGTCAATCTTGGAGGATCTGTCTGACTGGGTGCATCGCCAAAAATTACACGTAAGCAAGCTTTGTCTTATCGCAACGCAGAAATAAGCTGGGTTTTTCCTGACCAATATGAATCTATCATCCTACACCCGTTTTCCTTCAATGCGAGTCTAGGAGGCAACTATTAAGGACTCTCTATAACGGACCCTACTGTCCATCAACAGACTCGGGAAAATGTTTTGTCATAGGTTTTGCATGAACAATTTAGAGAAGCGTATGTGGGTTCTGATTTATTTGGACGATAAATTACATGCTCTACTGCGAAAAGTTTGAAGACTGTTGACATACAAACAAACTGGTACATACGTTTCCCAGACTATTTCTTCAGACGGTTATAGCCGCGCATTCTGATGGACATGTTTTACTTTTTCTTCGCTTCCACTAGCTGTTTGCCCATTAATGTTCATCTTTATCAAGAATCTTAAAGTATGGAATTCCTGTGGGCAGAAAGTACGTTTGAATGTTATAACGTTCCCTAGGCGTTATGCAGTTGGCCGACAATCTACTAAGTGACCTCGCTGGCAAACTTTCTGCTTAACGCATGCACAGTACAACATCGCGATCCTTTAAAATCAACCTTCTGTTTCCACTTAGTATTCGCTCTGTTAGATTTAATTTCTGCTGTGAATGAACACTAAGGAGTTGTTCATATTAGTTTGTCCGTCACAGTTAACCGCTATGCTGGTGAATGGTTTCGTATTCTGATTGTTTTGTTCAATGTTTATGGGAGACTGCGTCACAGATGTAGGTGAGGTTTGTCCGGATAAATGTATAAAATATATCATTCTGTTTAATATCTGTTATATTGTCCAATGAGAGTAATTCTTTAGCGTTACCTTCAGAAATGTTATGACAAATGGACAACAGAGCGCAAAGTTCAAATGTTTGGACAAGACTGAATCATTCGAGAGTTTTTAAATTATACTCGACTGTGCACACAAGCGACAGATAAACCCCGTAACAGTAATGCTAAACACCCACATAACTCACTCTATCAAGCCAATAGTTATGCATATTTCCCGGAACATTACTTCGGTGAATTTCAATGTTTGTCACCGATGTCATCGTATGCCAGCAATCTCATTGAATTTTTCTTTTCAGTTATCTCTGTTCTGTTTTTTGTTTACACTCATAAACCGTATAACACTATTTTCCAGAAAACAACACAAATTTTACAGCACAGTCAAAGATCTTACTCATTCCCGCAACAATCTACGAAACTCTAAGTAAATATTTGATCAAATTAATCCAAATTAATTTGTACCAGTGATTTTTATGGTCATATGGATCACCGTGTAAACAATGTGCAAAACAAACTAGTTTATATTATTGAACTAAGGTTTACGTACTGGTTAATTGTTACGATTTTTCATGAAAGGATCTGGAGTGAACTGATAGACTAAAATAATGATTTTAAAATGCAAATCACGACAGCGCATTTACCCTTTCACTGTCCCCAGCTAATCGAAAGGGGATGATCAAACAATAATAACAATCCAGTTTCAAATTTTTATTACAATTACTACTCATGAAATGGTTAAAGACGCCGGGCATATTCATAGGATTATAACAGATCGATTGTGATAAAGAGTGCATTGAAACTATAGACACCTAGCGAGCCCGACGATAACAAATACTTGACACAATTGGAAACCACATAAACCAACTCATACAAGTTCAGCATTGTTTACTAGTTTCCCTGCTAAATTATTACGAGATGAGACTAAAACTCAAATTTCAGACTTCGGAACAGACAGGTTAAACAAAACCATTCACTGCTGAATAAAAGTTAATGGTGGAAACTGATGATAAAATATAGTATTTTTCGACAAAATCTGAGGTTATTGCACAGATTAATTGTGGACCAAGGGTTTGTTGGCTGAAACTAAATTGTCACAGACAAAGGAACTAGTAAGCAATCAATGAGTTGAAAGTAAACTAGATTACATGGATTATTTGATCACAAAATTTATGGGTTTTAAAAAAAATAATTTGTCGGGTTATTGTTAATTCAGTTGTATGTCTTTTTATGAGACAGGAGTTATAGATTTAAAAATCTGCATCTGAGTGTGTGCGATGTTAGAAGCGGTCTCAGGATTTTGAAGACTGACTGTGTACATCAGCTGTACTAACAAATAATTGATGTAAAAAGTCCGTTCAATTGTTCAGTAAGATTTAGACAATGTAACCGCATGGATTACTTCAGGTTTCGATTGGCTGCACATCATCAGACATGCTTGCCGAGTGAGTGATCATATTGCCATTTTTCCGCCTACATCTTATACGGGATTAAATATGCCGTGTGCTCATCCGGTGCACCTCGGTCACAACATAAGTCAAGACTTGAGGAGAATGTACCCTCTTTGAGTTTTATTTAATGTAAACAACCCAACAGATAAGCAAAGCAGATTTTCCCGCAACAAGTTTGAACAGAGAAGAGTTTTCTGTGGAATGTATCTGTCGAGCACACTTCGCTGCATATCATCAGGTACATACTACATCCTACGCATTTATATAGCAGCGTTCAGCGAACACCGTGGAGCTGAACAGCAAAATCAACAACCATACAAACACATGCACATTCAAACACATCTATGCAAATCGGTTACCAAGGTAACATGATACTGACGAACAAGTCTATCTGTGTGGCGAGAGTTGGCTTCCACTTGTTAACTGAACCGGGGAAGCCTTCGATTTTCATTGTATTACACATAGTACAAGACGAATCCTTCTGAAAGAAACAGTGATCAAAGCGACATTGTTGTCGAGAACGACACAAAGGAAATGGCAATCTATCGCCATTCGTGGAGAAATTCAGCAAGCAAAAGCCGATTATTACAACGACTTCAACAGCTCCAAAACTGATTGTTTACCACCGTCTGCCTTTCAACAGGGATGACGTTACTATTGTGTTGAAAATTGTTTTATTGGGAAAATGATGCGCACTCTATGCAGTCCAATTTCTCATGCTGTTCACCACCGAATGAATCCTAACACCATCACGGAAAACACCGCTACCGCTTTACGCTTAATCCTACGTCATTTATGAATTCTCGTGCGGGTCCCAGGCCACTTGCATAGATACAGCGGAGCGGCAGTTACGTAATCGGGTCAACGAACACATTTCAGTTTGTGTTCCCGAAACGTACACGGACTCAAGTCAGAATGTGACAAGTCACAAGGAATTGGCGCCATCGACCGCTGAACGACTGCTTACATGTCGATCCCAGTTGAACTCGGAAGAGATCTTTCGGATTTGTTACGCAACAACAATCGAGGACAAATGGAAGCAAACTCTCGGCGCACAGATAGACTTGTTCGTCAGTATCAGATTACCCTGGCAACCGATTTTCATGGATGTGTTTGAGTGTGCGTGTGTTTGTATGGTTGTTGATTTTGCTGTTCAGCTCCACGGTGTTCGCTGGACGCTGCTATATAAATGCATAGGATGTAGTATGTACCTGATGATATGCAGCGAAGTGTGCCCGACAGATACATTCCACAGAAAACTCATCCTCATCTTTCTGTCCGCTTAATAGTTGTTTTGGGTAAAGATGATGAACGGGCCCAAATCGACGGCAATTTGCAGAAATACAACGATAGTGATCCAGATACGACTGGCTTAAAACATAAAGCAATAATGGAACTGTTTTACATCAGTTCGTTGTGGTCAAAACGAAACAGACGACAGTAAACGGTGGGTGACGTTCAATCGCTAACCATCGAGATTATGAACAGTGACCAATGAAACAGAACAGACAAGCAAATAGACGGATGTGAACCGATATTCGTTAGAGTAACATACGCTCCGATCTCAAAATAAAATTAGGTGACTAACACACAATGTGAAACGCCAGTTACCCAGATAACTAACATTTATATTACTAAAAGGTACTATTCTATATACCGACAAAATTGAGGTAACCGGTAACAGCCCATTCGTGTATAATTCTGGTGCGATGATACTTTATGATTCCAAGTCAGCTCAGTTTTTGGCTTTCGAACTGTGACTTACTCGGTGAATTGTTATATGTGAGGTCACTTGTGGACTGGGTATTAGAACACTCTCGCAACGGCTGAGTTTAAGTTCACAGTCGTAGAGCTGGCAGTTGAACGTCAGTACCTCAGTGACATCACTCTGATTTACCATCCGGTTCTTGCCCCCATAGTATGTTTTAAACAATACGATCCTTAAAAACGCACACAATAGCATTTCACACGGAAGTAAATATTTGACGTTGCGTTGGGGGTTGCGTGGGACACACCGGCGGTTTTGACACGTGTACAACAGATGCCGTCGGAACTTTTAGGATCGGCCTGTTATAATTCCGTTAGTGCTTCTTTTTCCTGTTTTATTGAGACATAAGTTTTTCTTGTATTTCGATGAAATATGTGATCATTTCTGTTTGCAGGTGTGACATGCTTATCACAGCCATCGGTTTGCCGTAATTCAGTTTAAGCATGTATAGAAAACGCATTCGCCAACATTGTCTTAAAGCGAATAACGTAGTTTTGTACGTCATAAACCTGACCTATATGCAATCACAATCAAAGCGGAATGATTGTCAATTGGCTGGGCTGAATTAGTTGTCCGTCCAACATTTTTCCCATATATATTGCGAGTTTACCTATGTACCGTGTTTCACATCCTAGCTGGCATATTTTTTCTTGCTACGTCTGTACTTCTGTACGAACTAGGCGATCGTAAATTAATTGATGAACGCGTTCTTGTGTGTTATGTTGATAAAGTTTACTCTTATGTTCATCGTTCATATACAGCGTGTACGACTTTTGTTTCGCGTCTTTCTGTTCATTATTATGTTGTCTTACCAGTGGCGTTTTTTAAATGACGAGGAGAAGGTCCTTCTTGACGGTTGCGTAATGGACTTGCTACTGGTTATTTGTAGTTCAGTTTTCTATAAGCAATCATACTTCGGGACAACTTTTTTTCATGCACTTCGCTTTTCATCAATGGAATACTTAGCCAAATCTTTGTTTGTGCTGTTATCCACAACAATGGATACCGGAGCCAATTGATATAGAGTCATGTGTTGATTTAACTAGCAACATTCCACTGTTTTACCGGGTAGTAGAACGTATTTCACTGGCTACGTTTTATCATCGATTTCGGGATCCACAATTTGCCTCAAACACATAATAATTTTCAGACAGAAATATGTCATCATATGATCATCATATACTCCTTTTTGGTTAATTGAAAACTAAAGAATTTGTTCAAATTTAGAAGCACATCTTTCCATTTCGCTAAATATCCAAGTTACCTATATTCTACATTTCACTAGAACATGCCTACTATTACCATGAGACGTGTAAAAAACTATATGAGCTGACCCATCTGCATTTTGACATGAATTAGTAAGATCACGTTGGTCATGAGTTGAAGTACACTAATAATTGTGGGTAGACTATGGCTTTGCTGGATGGGGATTGTGCTGATTATTCCCGAACGTGGAGTGAAACAATACGCTGGCTGTTTGTTAGTTTGTGCTAGTAAAACATTACTACGGAGCACTGTTTTGCATGTGCGTTCACATAGTATGTCTTACTTAACACCATTGTTGAAGCATTACGCGACACATCATTCTAAGCACCTCTTATTTGCATTCCGTTCGATTTCTTCACAGTGTAAACGGTAGCATCTATTGTATCAAAACTGTGAGTAAACACTGTGATACTCATATGTGATGTCTAGCATCACAGTACTTCGAAGTTTACAGTTTACCAGCAAAAGTAGACTGTGGTAACTCAGTTTGTGAACATTCTATTGAAACAAGTGTTCTGTTTAGTTGCTGGGGAATGGGGAACAGTATTTCGATATTCTATCTGTTTTTAAAGTAATGGTCTTTGTTGACAGTTGAAAATTTGTCCGTTGCATAAAACAAAACGATTTTGGTTGATCATTAAAGATATGAACGCTGTTTGCAAGCGATCTGTAAAAACTTTGATAAAATAGCTTTAAGAGACTGTGCAGTTGTACATGTTTACAAGAATCGCAACTTCACGTTTATGTAAAAATCAGTTATTTGTTAAATGATAGCTCGGTGTCACCTGGATATGACTTTCATTCACGAGCCCTTGTGTTGAATACAATGAAAAACGCAGTGTTCAAAGTGCATTTAAGTGGAGCTAACAGGTACACGTCGTCAACAGTTGGTGTCATACCCAATTCAGTATATCCTTTATCTAGAAGTTACAGTGAAGAACCTTTTTGACGCAAGCTGTTTTAGTTAGGCTTATAACGAGTCAGATAAATATCGACCATTTGTCTGCAAAACAGATAAAATAGTTTTCAAAACATGCTATTCCTGATTACCTATTTTTCCTTAAAATTTCCGTCAACGGAGTAACCTGTAAATATGTGAACCCAGTTATAATCACACTACAAATTCGCAACATGAAGTATGACATATGTTATGAGGTAAAAGGATGTTTTGTTGTTCTATAATGCTTTTTGCTTTGTTTCTTTCACCATTATTCCTGAATCTAATTAAGTGTTGAATTGAGCTCAGAAGAAAGGTTAATTACGCAAGCAATTTCTGTTCACAATAACGTTTTGTGAAATTAATGTAAAACCAGGATTATTTTTTGACAATTGCCCACCTTTTGGAATCGCCTAATTCCAACATGACAAATTTGATGAATACGTTTTCATGCGGTTTTCCAATAAATGTGTACGTTTTTGACACTGAAATCGGATATCGGTTTGGATAGCCGGGAGAATGGATCGATCCACGTTTTTGGAAATCCGTGTTTCCAGATTGAATAATTTCTTCGGTATACGTTGATATTCTGTCAATCCCCAGAGGCCGCATAATCCACGTGCGATTTATTGGATTGTCTGAGCGAAAAATGAAAAGGTTCGACGTATTAAGTTGTTTTCAATCAGGAGTTTTAAATTAGCGGTACCTATGCCTTCCTATGAGAAACATTCCTGGCTAAGGAGTAGAAGATAATTTTAATTATGAGATAAACAACGATGAACAATTTCTGGCATGTTTTCGTGATCAAAAGTAGGTTAGATCTTCAAAGAAATAAAACTGGTCAATCATATTGAGCCAGACATAATTTCCTCAGACAACAAACCTTGTACATATGAAAACAAGGCACGTAATCTTTGCTGAGTTTCACAGCCTTCTCAATAAAAATTTTCTGCATTGTCCCAAATTCCCACCTAGTTACTGGGATATTTTTTACATCAATTTATTAACGTTTTTCCCACAGGTTACCTCCAGATATGGCTTTTCAACTCAGTGTCCGATACATAATTATTTCTGAGTGGTTTTGTATTAAGTCTATGATGGTTAATTTCTACAGTTTGCACTTGTTAAATGCGGGTGCGTCCCATACTGTGCTGTTCATACACAGTTGCGGGTCATCAAACTCTGGTCGTCATTTTGGTTGTCGGACTTACTGCAAAACAGTCTGGGTACTGAAGATACTACGAATAGCTTCAGACACTGACCCGATGAGCATGGCATAAACAGCACAATACTTTATGGTCATCCTCAAGAAGTTCACACATTCAGGTATGTTACGTGAGCAAGCTATCAATAGTTTATCTGCTGATTTTCTTCTGTTTGTCCATGCAAACTGAAAACCATCATGATGCAATGATTCGCTCATACTTGTACACGTCAGTTTAGGCTACACAGACATGTGCCCTCGATTGTTCTTCCGGTGTATTCAGTTTTCACAAATATTATTGTTAAGGCATAACTTTGTCCAGCAAAACACACTATCCAAAATAGTTATCGATTATCTAACAAGATTGGATTGAATGAATCTCTTGATAAATGGTGAAACAGTGTTCCGCGGACTCGTCTAGTGAATCAAAGTTGGTTGCTCAAGCAATCTCGCTAATATCCAAACACTGCGGGATTTAGTGTGACGAAACAACCGTTAAAATAAAACACGTGAAAACAAATGGCTGTTGAAAAGCACAGGTTTCCAAACCAGCTGAATCAGTGTACCATTTAACAGTGCTTAGTAAATATCACTTGTTCAGTCGTTGGAAGGCAACGACTGTTTGATGGGCCGCTGTTTGACTGACGTGTTACTATTAATCCTTCATGCATCACAAAAAAGGATTTATTATTGCATGGCTTGATTGCCAAAAGTGTCTTTAGTTTTTGGACGACTTACCTAGTTGACGAAAAAAACTTTCCCCATGTATTTTTCTTGTACATATGTCAAGAGGATAAATACTAAAAATCATGTGACTAATGCTCAATGTTCAAAATGTAACAATCAGTTTAGGCAAATTCAGTCAAGCTAAGTTGCACAGATGCCTCGAGCAGTTTTTTATCAATATGATTGTCGTTCTTCCTGGAGTTTGCTACTGGCTTCCAGGTCCTTTCTAATGTCGGCCTGTCTGGTACATGGGAATGTGATAACCAAATTACCCAACACTCTGTCTTGCTCAACATATACTTGTGGATCATTGTAACTTTCGGGATCAAATTGAAAGATTAGTCAGTAAGGCAACCTCATTTTTACTAGGATTTGTGCTTTTGCCGTGTCTAGCAACGTTGTTCCACATAGACTTATTGTTATTATGTCTTACGTATAATGTCATATGCTTGAATAATTTACGCGTTGCCTTTGGAAATAACGATTTCAAATTTAGTTCAATATTAATGGGCTGAACATTCAAAAGCTTTTTCTCTGGATAACAATAGCATCACATACCCTCTTTTTCATATGACCAGCTAGGAGTCACATATGTTGCATCTGCTGCCAGACCACCAGAATGCTCACGATCCCTTTGTTGTTTCTCACTATTTTCCTCTGGTGCAGTCATGTATGGCGATGGGTGGACTTGGTTTCGATGCACAAACTCGTAGCTGCCTCGAAATCCTTGACCTTGGAGTACATTCCGGTTGCTGAAGAATTCCACCAATAGTCGTGGTCCATGTGAAACAAGTTGTACGCCGTCAACATTTCCACAAAACCTCGCCAATAAACCTCTTGTGCCATTATCGTTCTCGTCGAAAACAATGAGATTACTGGTTGAGTGGAATTCATAACTACTTGAACATCTATGTAAAGAAGGAGGGTAAACGGAAATTCACAAGTCTGAAATCAAACAGAAGCAACGTAAAGCATAAAAGTTAAGATCTATGTTATACGGATATTAATTTGATTGTGCTCAATACCAAAAGTGTGCCGATTCAGTGATGCACGTACTGTAAGATTTGACATAGCGGAAAATCAATCAACCAGCCGGAAAATTATTGAAAATCAATAAACGAACATCTACTGCGCATGTGGCCCATTCCGAAAATAAAAGTGATTATTGCGGTGCACTGTCTGGATGTTTCCTAAATTTCTTCGAAATGTTTATCTACGACTATTTCAGACAACGTTTTGTCATTTGATAACGTTGACACTTACACTGTCAAATGTGTCGACTTGTAGTTAACTGGTTAGTATGCGATAATAACATTTGGTTCCTTCCCTAGTGAATTTTCAAAGGTGTACTCCAGAATGTGAAGCAAACACATGAGGACTCGATGGAAGTGATTGATCTGATATTCACTACAATTTATTACAAAATCTGGAATTATCTACTTTGCTGATCAATATAATCCACTTGTATTCATATAATATAGACGACAACCTACCTAGTTTCCTCTACTTTGGTAGTAGGCACACCGGTAGCAGGCATACCGTGATGTTTTTACTTGACTTACTGTTTTTGTCACACTAGAGCATGCATTAATACCCACAAGCCTTGATTTATGTTGGTAAATTTAAACAGGAACACTGACATTTTCACATGACCAGGTGAGCCACGCAAGTACCACATGGAACTGTTGAACTTTTCAGAGTGCTCAAATTTAAAAACGGAGAATTATTCAGAACACTGTCGAAAAGAGGCTCAAAATAAGGACACTCACACTGAAGTTGTTCAGAACCCTATGAGTCTCAAACACATTGCAAACGTGCTCACAACCATAAACCAGCAACCATTAAGACGGGCACAGTTACACAAGGAATATAAAATCGCTTGGTCGTCAGCGATTGACAAGTCTATTGAGTATACAGATGTGTGTACACAGTTGTTCGGACTATTCTGCATACCCTGAAAGTTCCATTACAAATTAAGCAATGGTGTAGACCAAACTCGCCCTGCAGTAAAATGTCCAGGCTCGTAGTCTACAAGACCTTCATGTTCTTTAACCTCTCAAAATCATCAACCTTTGTTGTGATAAACTAAATCAATGAACGAGAATCGTCGGGTGATGTATCTTTCTTATCAGGTGTAAGATTATAGTAGCAACCTTGGGGCGATGGATGAACTAACCGCCAGAACACAGTCAAACAATGTGGAAAAGGAGGTGTATGATAGGTGTTTAGAGGATGAAGCCGACCGCAAACAAATCGGTCTCCAAATTATTACTACTCCACTGGGTAAGCAGTCGGCCTCCGATTGCATACCATACATAATCACAGGACATCTAATGAACATGAGGAAACTTCACTGATGTTTAGTTATTTAATAAAGCAGGAATAAACAGCAAATTTCACAAGATAGTTTTGATTACTTTCAGTATAATGCGTCACGCAAGCTTAAGGAAACAGAACAATTTAAAGGTAGAATTGTTTATAATATTTTATTTTGAAACGCAGTTTCCACTGTCTAAATGATGTGAACAGAAATTAAATAGGGTTGTTTGATATCAAGCATTTGCATAATAATCACACAGATGGCGCTCAGATCTTGCCATTCACGTCTACTTGCATTGTGGCAGTCAATCTCAATTGACTTAGGTGTTTTTGACCAAGTTTGTCTACATTTTTGACAACGAAACCTATAACCGTGGTATTCCATCGTAGGCGAATAGCGTGATACAGTTTAGGCTGATATGAAATTAAGCTGAGGTGGTATGTACAACAACAGACAGAACTGATCATCCTGCATTCACAGTTAGAACACTCCCTTGTTTAATAGACAACCATGCCCACTAAGTTAGGTGTGTCTTCAAACAACTGTTCATGATCGGTGAGTAACATTTTACATAGAAATCTACTATTTTTCGCACCGTTGTACATTTCCGCCTCAGCACGTCATCCGCTTCACATGACTGTCAAGTTGATCAAATGGACTTAGTTGAGATGTTCAGGTACATCTTTATGAGGCTGAAACCGAATTGTTCCTTTTGGAATGTCCACTGGAATACTGCTGTTTTTAGTTGTTGGCGAGAGCCAAGCGCTATCGCATGGAAGGCGTTTACCGTCGAAACACCGGTTTTAGTCACCAGAGTTTACTGTTCCAAACTACGGATACGCATTCACCAATTGGTCAACTATTATGGTACATGTGTTCACCATACACTACGTAAACTGGTGCAACAAAATTCAGTTCTCATTTCGGATAATTTGTAGAGTGGTACGTTTAGGTGGAGGAAATGAAATTACAAAACTCCAGCAACCCACACATGATCTGGGTTTTAACAGTTTCGTTCACCGTTTTGTTTCGACCAATTCGAGGTTGATATTTACTGCAGTTATTCAGTGTTGTCTTAAATTGTCTGTAGATAGAACTGAGCTTCGTTCTTTTGCTGTGTGTAGTAGAAAAATTGACCACTGTTCAACTAACATCAGAACAGCCATGATCGAATACTCCATCCAAATATTTGGCCGCCATACGTTACGAATTGGATACATTTTGGTCTGTTAATCAACGGTTTTAAACAGTTATCAACCACGGTAGCGTACAACTGCAGTCAGAATCCTCACGAAGTTCTTTGTTTATAACCTAAGAGGTCAATTTTGACCATCAGTAGTCAATGGTTTACCAGTTGATGCCTTTACAATCTGTGTAGCCAAATAATGTAAGGCTTTTCAGCGTGAAATATAGCTCATTGCAAACGCGTGCTAATTGACTTGAAACGTATTGTATTTTCCTTTAATATTCCCAGGCTTGTGCAGCTGCAATTATTCGTTCTTTTACAGAACAAAGTCCAGTATACTTTACATTTACAGTGGATAACTAGGTGATCACAGTATGTATAATGTACATTGAACCGCATGTTATGAAATACTCTCTCTAACTAAACAAGTTTGCGAGATGCGGCACTGTTTCGTTATGTACCTCCGTTGAGACTCATTGCCAAATGAACTGGATCTACTTCTCTCGAAGGAGATAAGATCGACTGGGTGTTCAAGCTTTGAAATGCAGCCACTTACTGAAGAACAGTTGAGGACGCAGGAATTTGCAGTCGAACCCCGTTCACAACAATCCGCAGCTTGTTCATTCATATAAACTTTCAAGAAAGGTTCTTGAAGAATGTTGACTGGAATATCTACCTGGACATAAAATCTGTCAAAACCATCCAGCAGCTTCATTACTGCAGTGTTACAAGATAAAGCCCGGCTTGTCGCAGTCTAGAAATGAACAGCTTGTTAGCATACTGACGTGCAATATCAAAACCTAAGAATGTAAGACCACACACTTTCTTTTAGCTGTCGTTTAATTCGAAAAAAGTCAATACTTTCATTTTTATTTCCAGAGTTAGACTTTATAATTGGATGACTATTGTAACAAGCTGCAAGTCGAAATTCCCCATTAGAAGATACATAATGCTGTGTTGTAAAGCCACAGAATATTCTGATCTAAATCCAATGTTAATGATGAAAACAAGTTTATTTTCACGAGTTTTCCAAAGTAACTTAATTTTGCTCGCATTTCCATTGCCATATCCATAAAGTGTCCTGGGATTGAAAAGTATCTTTCCAGAAAGGAACACTTTTACTTTTCTTGAAGGCTGTTTGTTGATGATAAAAGTTCAGTAAAATTTTATACTACTGGAAGCACCGGAAATTGAAATCGATGTTCTAATCTCCCAAATGAAGCTTGCATGTTTGTTCTGTAACTGGCTTACTACACACGTCAACCTTCACATACCATCAGCCCTTTCTTTCTCACACTGCACTCAGGACAAGTCTTGTCTATCTATTCTAAAGTGAGCAACATGTTGCTGCACTGCGATTCGATTGATTTCTTTCCCTCTCTTTAATACAAGCTCGCTCTTGGTGCGCAGTCCTATTGTATACATTGATTCATCCTACCCATTCTGTTATTCTTTTCTTCATAATCATGCTGATCACATCACCTGCTGTTCTCATATTCATATCATAAAAACTTCAGTGAATTAAGGTAATATGATAAACGATTTTACTCAAATGTTAACTCCTCGTACTGTGACCACTTCTGGAGGCTATAACTTGATTCGTTCCTACGTTCCATATTTCCTCACCAGCCAGTAACCGGGATAGACACTTCCTATATCAAATTAGTAGGTTTACTGATTAAAGCCGTGCGTTCTAGCTTACAAAGACACGTCGTCGGTAATTATCACGAGGCAGGTTACTATGTAGATGAACCTGACCCCGCACAACCCACGGCTGCTAGTTGGAAGCAAGCGAAGACACTTTCTACTGTTATGCATTGTATAAAATGTCTAATTGTGAATGTATGAGAGTGTTTTCTGTAGATGGTTGGTTCGTTTACTTATTTGTCGATCTCTTTTTTAAGTAAGTTTTTAATTCATCAAACTTGATCTTAAACCAATAGTCATCTTTGTCAACTTGTGACCACTTATCTTAGCAGTCTAACATAATATGCAGTCGGCACAAGCTGTTCAAGGTGTGAAGCTTTCGACGAGAATATCAGAACATTGCTTAAAATTTCAGACACTAAATCTGCCGGTATTGACGTTTATAACTTCTTCGCAAATGATGTCAGCAGGGAGCACGAGGGTATGTTAGCAAACAGGCATCATATAAAAATCCAGAAAAACGCCTTGTATATATTATGCGCTTAAGTCAATCACTTCGTTACAAAGAACAAAAAGCGCATCACTTATGCGCTCCTTCTCAATGGTGACAGTGGGTTAGCCAGTCGTGTCAAGAATTGGATCAGAAAGGCTATCCATGATGAAATATTGCTAAGCTTGTTGATCACGGGTTAACAATAATTCACAACATAATTTATCAGGTAGACCTGTTATCACGCAACGGTTGCTAAGTTGAGTTACTTTGAATTGATTTACACCGGAAAAACCAATGAGGTGTTTCGCCTAGTAAAACTGTTACAGACCATTAAAAACATGACCACCTTTCCACCCAATTTGTCAAAACTGTATTTTGGGTTCGATTGCCAATTTTCCGTTTCCCTAATTCTGGCGTATTCTCATTGTTGTCAAAAAAAATTTGACATACTTTAAAATTTTACATCCAAACTTTAATGCAAACAATGGGTAACAAACCAGTGAGTCACTCACTCATGTATAAAGCAAGTCGGCAAAAAACGTAACTTCCTAAAAGAGCGGCGTCTAATGTATTTCACTAGCCCGCATTTTGAACCCACATGGAACTAAAAACGTTGAAGAAATTGACAAACATAAACGATAACTTGACCACTTTCCATGTAATGCATATGGGGTGAGTTGACCAGCAAGATTGTCCAAAAGACACATACAACAGTCCAACATGTACCACAGAAAGTGTACACAAAGTAGGTGTGCTCAAAATAATGAGAAAACAGAGCAGACACCTTACAACTCTGGTGAATGTGACCGTTGGGTCTGGTGAACATGTGTTTGCACTACGGCTCTCGCTTAGTCACGGGTTATGGACTCGAGTCTCCAGCGTGTGTGATGCTGGATAGATCCAACATGAATAAATTAGCTGATCGCCACTCCTCTTGAAGTCACTGGTACTAACTATTTGCTAACAGATTGCGTTTCACCAAACTTTAAAGACGGTTAAACAGTTACTGATAAGTATTTTGAATGTGTGAAAGGCAAGCATTTACGATACTTGATCAATTCATGTGAAAGACAATCATCACGCTGACCACTTACCGAAGAGCGTTCCAGGGTTGAGATTCACCACTAAAAAATCCCAGACGAATGGATTGAAATGTGATTACAATGCGTTCATTGGCGATTGCAGTAAAATTATATTTACAGTGCAAGTTGGGCGGGCAGTTACTGGGAAACTGCGGAGAGAAAAAATTTCCTTTGCGAAATTGTTCATCGTGTTCCGAACCGTGTTCAACGTGGTAAGTACATCGAGTGCCTGGTTGTAATACTGCGTTTGTTCGGTAGCGTTCTACAGGAAGAATAAGATGGTTAACAGATTTCTTCAGAAAAAAACAAAGTGCTCAAGCCTCTAATTAATCAGCTATACGGTAGTCTGGCAGCACGAACATCTGTGAGGTTCTGTGCGACATTAGTTACAGCGATGCTAATGAATGTTATCAATTTATCCAGGTCAACCCGAAAATTTAGCTTTGTCTGTCTGAAAGAAGCGATTGTGTAGATATTTGTATTGTCTGGTTGCAAACATCCAGACTACCTATTAAATGGAATAATTTTTCTCGGAAGATCCATTAGAAACACAACTACGTTCTCGTGGCCAATAGTATACCTACCGGAGAGATATTTTGTCGAAAGTATTCTGCGTCTAATGATGTTAGTGTTGCTCTGAATAGCTGAATGAACTTTCGGTTAT
>JTDE01000171.1:91111-123084 GCA_014338405.1 Paragonimus skrjabini miyazakii | reverse complement strand
CCTCTACTGTTTTCTATGAGATCTTGGTAACCTAATTTTTTAAATCGTTTGTTTCGCGTTCCTAGTAGAATCCAGATGAAATGGACTTGGACTCAAAATGAACGACGAAGGTTTAAGAAAAAATTCAGGACCTGCTACTGATTACATCAGAGTGTTAAATGCTAGCTTTAATTTGGCTCATTTATTTAGCGCTTTCTTTCAGAAAATGTTTCTACGGCAGTGTAGTCAGTTGAACAGATCTGGAGCGTGGTTGCAGGGCAATCTTTTATCCGCAATCACCACTTCTGATAGGCCAGAACTTTCCGTCCACGTCTCATATGTTTTGTTAGCTGACGACACACTTAGCTCTTTCATCCAGAAGTCACTAACGCCAGCACCAAAAATATACGATGTGTACTGATGTTATGTAGATTTTATGCCGTTGACAATTTCTACAGCAAATGAAGCAAACTTACTGACCGTCACTAAGCTTAGACCAAAAATGTTACACTCTCATGGTGAACACTACGAGTACTGGGGCTAGAACAATTTACAAACAATACAAGTGTGAATCGACAGTCTCAGTTTTGTACATCACTGACTAACCTTTCAGTTCAAATGAGAATTGTCCTATAAATCCGCCATATTGTAGTTTATTTAAACTTCCCTGATTAGAATCTGAATGAAACACGAGGTACAAGACTGATCCCACGGAGTAGATTTTCTTCTGTGGTAAACCATTCAGTCCACCACAAATTCGATAGTCGGCCGGACGTTGAATTTTCCAATTCATTGTTGTATTCGGTGTCTGATCCGCGTAGGCATCGCCAGAACTGATCGATGCGGTGTCGATGGAGGTGAACAAATCCAAATAATCGATACATCTGAAAACTCGGAGTACGTGAACAAAGGAGTGAAGGAAGTAAAAACGTTAATCAGCTATTAGGTTGACAAGTAAGAAAGTAAAACTGAACTCACACACATCTGTGGAGTTTTTGCGATATTAAAACTGAAACTACTTTGTAGATCACCAGGTTTATATGCCAGATTTCAATAAAACGATCTATGCTGCTTTCTCACTCTGTCATCTATCTTTACAGTTCAAGTAAATTCTAGTTTACTTTAGGTTTTGATTTTCATGTTCTGAATTATGTGACCATCCTCCGTATACAAACAACCAACATTCCCTATGAACCGCATGGTGGTCTCCACGACGTTTTAGCGAAACATATGTAGTTCAACAACGTCCAACGGATAATCCTTTCCACTTACATCTTTGTTGAGTTAACGAAAGCAGCCTGTCGGTAGATATTCCCGTGGAGTTTTACTTGAGTTACCTCTGCCCAAACGAAATGTTAACCTTCACATTCGTTAACAGTTTTCGTGTGTTAACGATTTCTTCAAAGTTCTGAAGGAAACAAACTGTTTTAAACTTAAAAGGCGACGAATTCCAGTTGACACTCGAAAGTTGTGTCGTGTGGCCAGCTTCAGACGTAGGATGGCTCGTGAACTCGTCAAGACATCCTTTCTCACTAAACACACGGCTGGACGTCGCTATCGCCACTGATTCCTGCTGCTGTTAAGATTGAACAAACTGAAGGTGACGAAGAAGATTCTAACAGTATTGGAGAGTCAGACAAAGTTTCAGCAAATAGATACAGTAAACAGTGTCACCGAAATAGAAAGTTGCATAAAACGGCGTCTTCAACTTTTCTCACTAGTACGCATAACTGATCAAATGACGTACAATTCTCTCAGACCTTCTGGGTCGTCGACATCTCAACTCTACGGTCAATCTAAGACACTTGAGTCTAGAATCTTGTTTAGACCTATTATGGCGACGACAAACTCCCCGTACCATAAACTGGCACGCTGACTAGTAACCATCTTAACTCCATCAAAATGTAAATTTTAGGCAAACTCTATTAAAGATTCTGGCGAACTGATCAGTGACTTTAACAGCATCAGTCTTGATAGTATGTTGATGTTTTCCACAGGCTTTCAGTCGCTGTTGCAAATTCCCCGCTAAACGAGACAATTGATTTTATTTGTGAGCTCGTTGAATCCAGCCACACTGCTTTGTCAATGTCTAGCGGTGTTCTGTTCTGTATTACTATGCACTGAAAATTCTAGCTTCCGTTTTCTTAATCGAGGCTTTCGCCAAATAGATGGAGTAACCATTTTGGCAGACTTTTTCATGTTAAGGAATAAACACGAGTTAGCCACATACATAGCCATTCCGTCATACTGTAAGCGCTACGTCGATGATACGCTAGTGTTCAGTCGTTCCAAATAGACAATAGTGCGCCGCATAAGTAGTCGTCATCCCAAGCTGAGGGTAATATGTGGATTGAGGCAGATAGTTGTTCGCCATTCCCAGACATACTCAAGTCGCAGGGGTGATGAGTGTAGTAAAAGAGTTGTCTATAGGAAATTCACGTGTTCTGGTCTGGGCTTTAGTAGTTTCATACCGGTCCATCAAAAGCGCTCACTGGGGAATACACTGTTCGCACAAACAAAACAAATTTGTTCAAAGGACAGCGTTGCAAGTGAAGTAGATTCGATCGCGTCTATGCTACAATCTAATGGCTAACCTAGACATCCCGTAGAGAGACATAATTGATCAAAATCACCTTTCAAACTGGTGGCTACTTTCAGACAGAAAACGGTGTACGTCTTTGATAGGGATCATAATGTACACCAAACTACCTGAATATTAATAAGTCCGCTTAAACAAACAGACGACACAATCGATATCCGTGCACAGCCTATAAATTACCTGTGCCTCCAGTCAAAGCAGTTCAACCTATCGATATCACATCACACTTTTTACCAATTCATAAGTAACTGCAAATAAAGCTACGTAGGCAGAACCGAGAGGTGCTTAATCTCCAGAGTGAAGAACTGCCGGCGCAAAATGGGTGCAGAATCCCGTGTTACCGAAGAAAGGTAATTTCTTGAACAACCATGCAAACAACCATTGTCCGCAGCTGTAAGACACGCCCTGATCACTGATCACGTTATCAGTGCATCTTGTGCATTCAGAATCCTGTCAAGTCATTCTACTTCAGGATTCTTGGGGTTTGCTGAAGCGGTCGCAATCATTCAACTTGGTGCATTCAAAAACAATTGTTCGTGAATTTGACCCTGTTCTGGACTTAGTGGCCATTCCATCTACTGACTGACTGTTCATCCAACACCGTAAGTGTTCGATATTTAAAAAATCATCTCATGTTATTGTGCACTTGGTACCGATGAATTAATGAGAAATGCTTTCATTCAACAGTTTTTATGTTATAACTGTTTTGTACAAACCTGTGAAGTTATTAAGAATTTTCCACAATTTTTGTACTCAGTGACTGTATGTCTATATTTTCGTCGTGAATTGAGCAGTTTGTCTCAAACTGATTCATAGTGATTGGTGTTAAAGTGTACAAGTTGAACAGCACTCACTATTGCTTGAAGCTTTCGCACTCATGCAGACATTTCGGTGGGTCTCATTTGCGACAGTGCATTGATGGTAATTACGTTCTCGTCAGAGCCCATCAGAAATATACACTATCGACGCAACGAAGTGTTCGCACCTGACATTTTGGCTGTGTTCGTTGTGCTCATTGACACACTAGTCAACACAGTTTTCCCATGAAAGCGTAGCTGTGATGAACATACGCACCACTGAAAAGCTCTGACAAGAGCGAACCTCAACTCTGGTTTTGTGTTCGGATGAGACTGACTGAAAGTTCAGTGATGAGATCAGAAACACAAACAAGTTTGAATGATCCTTGATCTACATCAATCTGTTGTAGTTGGCTTAAAATTTCTTCCATTTCCGGGCACTGTGAATTATAACTGACAGTCTGCACGATTGTGTTACCCAATAATTCACACATTCGTATAGACTGGATGAATTACTTGACCTTGTTGGTGTTTATTGGCTAAGTTGATGATTAACAATTAACGACTTCTTCTTATTCTGTTTCACAGACAAGAGTAAAGTGCCCTTTCGAACGCATCTAATGTAAAATAATTAACAAATTGACTCAATTTTCGGCCTGAATGTATCAAGTTTACTTGCCTGGTGAGTTTTCTTAGTCGCGTAACGGATTTGCCAATCCAAATACTCATGCACTCGTGCGGATATTGAGAACTTCAATATCTGTTATTTAACAATAGTGTCTGAACTAGAATATCTGTCGGGGCAGCGTACTCCTTGAACGTGCTAATCAGTGTACAATCCTATACCGACATCAGTTCATTTCGAATTCCAAATCTGTGACGGGTAGGGATTGTTCACCAACTTAACAGCAAACGTCATTAAGAGTAATGTGGCGATGGTCTAGGCTAAACCTCTGTTAGAATCAATCCGCAATATATCAGATTCGTTTTTTTCTGCGCACTATTTATCTTGATGGTTCAACACATCTACTGACTGTGGTCCAGTCGACTTCGCCATTCCCACGCACTGATAGGTCAGCGTACAGATGGCATAAGCTGATATTTAGTTGGCAACACACCCATTACGTACCTTCTTTCAAGCCAGTGGTTATTCCTACTTCTTTTTAGGTTGTGGCGTTGTAAGCCGAGCACACGGATGGCTCAAGGGTTGTTTATTTTGAAAATCAACATATGAGTTGTGCGTTTCAACATGACACCGAACAAAAAGCCCATATGTGTACGGTACTGGTTCCAAAACGTCAGTGCTCCGTTCCTCTAAGTTCCTCGAGGTACCGTGAGCCATTTTATGCGAAGCTGCACTCTTTTGTTTCTTCTTATGTGTTTCCTGTGGCTACTTCAACGCCAAAATCCATGCTCTTGCCCTGCTACTAAATATTAGTGGTGTGAGTAGTAGAGCGCGACTGCTCGTCGTCACTATTTTAGTAACCTAAGAATCTAACAGTGGAAATTTTGACACAAAACAGATTGGAACACATTTTCAGACTGGCTGTTGGTATCCGGAGCATACTGGGTGCGTTGAGCATCCTTCGAGCCAACACTGTAGTCCTCGAAGTTCAAACATGAATGAGCACCTTTTCGGATATACATATATATATATAACAACGTGTGATCATATCTGTGGCTAAGTTTCTGTGGTCAACTATTCACTTGTTCATTCGTTATGAAAGCGCATTATTTGTTCGGTTAGGCAAGGATTAACTTAGAATTGTGGGCACTTTGAACAGTTCCACATAATTTCTATGCGCAACCAATATGAACATCAGGAAGACGTAAAATTAATCAACTGTAAACTCACTACCACTTCGACACTAATGGTGGAAATCCATTTTTGGATACCGTTTTGTCATAACGTTTGTGCATTTGGCAAATTAGTAGCTGCACACCTTACAACTCTATATCTGCACGTTTACAGTTGATCGTAATGCGGTTCCGTTTCGATGACATTTGAAAATGTCCAGTGCATTCTACTCCTTTTTGGACACAAGCAAGGTTGGTTTGGCTTCTAGGCTTGACAGTCGATTATCACGCATATTAGTCAAATTTTTCACCTCCGGATACCGGTGAGATTTTTCCCAAAATTTATTCGGAAATTTGGCTTTTTAGAGAGCTTATATTTAAAAATGTGATGCATCAACTTTCTTTACAAAACTGGACATGGCATCAAGAAAAATACCTGGTAGCTTTTATCCTTTTTGTAGTCATTTCAATACCGGCAACATCAAGTAGTAAGTTACTGGTGTTAAATGGAAAAACAATTGTGATTTAATGCATTTTTCACAAACGCCAAGAGTTTTTGCTGATTTGACCGCTTAACCTACGAAACTTGATTAATCGTAAGTATGTTACAGCATACTGGGTATGACTGGGCTTGGTTGGTTGACAAAATCATCTGCTGGCACCAGTGGACAAGGAAAACATGGGTGGAAAGAATCTTCAACTTTTGGAGATGACTGTGTTTTGCTGTACAAAAAAAACTTCCGGTCCCACTGATCAAAATAGACTAAGATGTAGCTAACATCCTGAAACAAATTATTATCAACTAACCGCGTAGTATTTTCAATCACTTTCATAAGCACATCCGATTAAACTGCCAGGTGTTTTCGTTCAGTAACAGAGGATCACTTGTCAAAACACACCAAGAATACAGCAGCACCAGTTAAATTATTCAACACGAATTCAAGTAGACAGTAGCTACTTCAGTTTGTCAAGATTTCAGTGGTCATGGGATACATTTCCATCGGGTTCTTTTGTTCCATCGAATCGATTAGAAGTTGCAGTCTATCCTTGTTTACACAGAAGCCACTTTATATGAGAGAGACGTCCATGGAGCTACTGGTTTAACACACAGGTCATATACTCTGTTTAAATATTATTAATCCTAATTCGGTGAATTTATATTCCTAATTACCTGTTATTGAGTATTTCGCGATTAATGTAAAATGACTACCAGATTCTGTTTGTGTACCCTATTGTTAAGAGTTCACGATAATAGCAGGTTAAAGATCCGATCAATCTGGTCATCAGTGAATACTTAACTCGTCCAAAGCATAAGATTGAATAGTGGAGTTATTGATTTTCCGTATTCTGAAAATGAGTAGTAGTCTAACAAAAGACTTTGTACATGTGAAAACGTATACAACCTCAAGAAATGTTTTAAAAAAGTCCATTTTCAATGGAATGCACAATTCCACTAACGGACCAACCGAATCTCTAGATAATTCATTAGTAAAATCTACGATGGGCTTAAAAAGTATCGTGACTTCGCTTGTCAAAATCATATGGAAATGTTAATAACATGCAGTAATCGTTTTTGTAATGTTTATCCCTTAATGAAAGATAATTAAATGTTATTAACACGTCATTTCGTCCGCATTTTGACAAGCTGTAAACTTGGAAATTTCCGGTGAATAGAACTAAGTGAATTGGATCATATAACTGGTGTGAACAGCAAAGATGCAAATTAGAATGTAGGCCTCTTTTCTTCTACATTTCTCACAACTTAGAACAAAATAAGCATTGGCTTTGAAATTTATAGCAGACACGCCAATCAGTCAAGTGGCTAGGTTGCATCAATGACTGTGTACCGTGTTTCTTTGGTCGAAAACTTTGCAAAATTTGCACGTCAGGCTGTACATTTGATCCCGGAAATGTTTTGTTTACATTGGGTTGACAGAAAATTTGGCACTATCGAAATTTTTAACTCAATACATAAAAAGTTTTCGCAAATACTATGTATTACAACTTCAGACTACCGGATTGTTGGTAATATATCAAATGAACTGAGGATTTTTATAGGGTGCAACTTGACAGCAGTTAGTCCGAAAAAATATTTAACGAAGGTGAGTCAATACCCAAATTTGTAAGTGCAAATATTCGGTGCAATTTCTATACAGACAAATTTTGAGACAATCTACGAATGAAGATTCAGTTATGATACGATTAATTATTATTCAAACGCCTAAGTGTAGTAACAAACAATAAATCCTTAATTTCAAGTTGAACATCACTCATAATTGATCGCAGCTATCACATTCCCATAACCTTTCCAGTCAGCCCCTTTCGAAAAGAAGCACTGGACTCGAGTTTCGCTCTCATTAGAGCTCGTCAATAGAGCATATCCTCGCCAAGGCCGGGACTAGAACCACGGACACGCTGTTCATGAGGCAACCGTGTTAACCACTGCGCCATTAGGCACGACCGACTTATCATATGTGAACGCTCAACCACCTTCGTTCAAGTCCCGGCAGTGGCGATGATATGCACTACTGACGAGCTCTAATGGGAGCGAAACTCGAGTCTAGTGCTTCTTTTCGAAAGGGGCCGACGGGATAGTCTATGGAGATAGGACAGCTGCGATCAATTGTGGGTGATGTTCAACTTGAAAGTAACCAAATCCCCGACTACTCATCAAAAATCCTTAATTGTATTCTCCCTAAAGTGTCAGCATAGTTCTCTAATCCTTACACGTTCAGAATGGTTTACTCAGACGGAAAAAACAGTGTCATATTGCATGTGAATAACATATTTTTCACGCTGTTATAAAGCAAGCTACCAATAAATAAAACAATAGATAACACGTAATGCGGTAATCTAACGGTAAACAAGAAGGCTTTCAAAAGGCAGTCAGATCACTCGAGAAGAAATAAAATACAGGTGCGCAGGTAAATAACAGGAAAATGACATGAAAAATCTAACGCGATCTTTCAAACTTGCATGAAAGCAACCGCTCTAATGCTGACGACCGAATGGTAGACAGGCTAATTGCTGACGGACTACGAGTCGGTGACACTGAGACCAAAAATAATCGTTTACGGGATGAAACGAATAGTGAAGCTGTCTAAATAGGGTAATACGCCCAGTGTTCTGTAGTATCAACGAAATAACCGTGTCACCCGCCTGAGCTACGTTCGACCGGGTTGATTTTGCAAGTCAAATCGATGTGTCTGACAGGTTCGGGTATGACGAGAATTTATCGGCTCGCACGGTTACGTTGTCCATGACAGGGTCAATCCTGTCTGTTGCTTAGCATGGTTATGAGAATCAGCTTAATAAAGCCTTGTTAACGAGCGACTTCATTCAGATAATCCGTTTTATCTTAGCTCAATGTACGCACTGCGGAAAAACTATATGGTTTGCACTGAACGGAAACAGCGTTCGACAGGGACAGTTTTTATTTTGATTTGCCATATGAATTTTCACTGGGCTATGGAAGAGCGTATATTTCGGCAGATATGCTGATAAACGAGTTTTAATCAGGTATGTCCACATTCCACTAATTAGTCTTTCTTAACGCAGTTTGTTTGCATAAACATTTTGGCATTGTCATAAAGCTCTCATCATGCCATTTAAATCAAAAAGATTTTAATATACAAGTTTCGAAGTAATCGACCATCAGAAGACAGGTAATGGTGTGTATAACGTGCGGCTGGCAAAGTGACACCAATGATACGAAGGAATGTTTTGACCAACTTGATGCCCGAATACAACCAGGGTTCAGCATCATATTAAGCATGTTTCTGATTTGATCTTCCTGCCACCTTCCTAGGATAGTCAGGTTTGAGCGTTTTGTTGATCCGGGGGGTTATTCTGACTAGGAACATATGTATAGATTTTCTTATTTTTGTTTGCAAACGATGTTTCATTTACGTACAATAACCTTTTGTATCACTTTTGCATTTCGTTAAAATTGATAAAAAGTGACCTTGCAATACAAAACAAATTTTGTGCGCGTCGGTCTGCTCTTCTCTCCGTTGCGCAGTCGTTTGACGATACTACACGGATCTATCATCCAATTTTTTAGCCGTTGTACTACGAACATCGTGGCATCCCTGATCGCGCTTCAGCAGTCCACGGCAACTCTGTGATATCACTCACTTCCGGATACTGGTAATTTGGAATATAGTGGTGGTCCTCTGGAACATTCGTGAACACTTTCCTGTGAGTCAAATCCTTTTGATTACCATAACTTGCTGGAACCTTGTAACTGTTTTGTCTCGTTCGTTCATTTCGTTATCACCGATAGCCTAGTGAGGTACGGTGGCATCTGCCTAGTCTGTTCAGTAACTGGTCCTGACCACTACAAATTGATGAGCCCGACGTAGTAAACCTTTCCTCAACTTTTTCCATTGTCATAAGTCAACAAACTCTTCGTGCCTTTACGTTGTGTTTATTTCTCTTTCTCGCTGTTCTGTTCAGTCATCTCAAGCGTTAACGTGTTCATTACCCCCTTATTTTTGCGTATTAAAAGTATCCTCCGTTACCATGTCCGACTACGACGATTCAACCGAGCAACTGACCGCATCCGTGCACCTTGAGACTGTTTTGTTTCATTCGTTCATTTTGTTATCACCAACAACTTAGTGAGGTACACTCGCACTCACCTAGTCTGTTCAGTAACTGGTCCTGACCACTACACATAGTAATTCTAGATCCATCTATGAACAACTCGCACAAAGAACACAGCCTAACAAAAACAGTTCTGCCTATGTAGAAATAATTCGGCAGTACGATACGTTTTTCAGTATACGACAAAATTATATATCAGTAGTTGCGACAGTGCTATTTTCCGTAGACTCAATGAAAAGGTCAGAACATTTACCCACACACAAAGAGAATTCCAGTCTTCCAAAGGTTGACCGTCATCACCACTATATTAATTTGTGTGCTAGAACCACTCAGAGTAACTTTCAATACCTCCAGTGTGCTCAGCACTATTAGGAAAAGAAATCGTCAATAACGTATTTTCTCTGACCTTTGTATAGGTCTTCACTTTCTGTCCAAGTGAGTCGGAATTAAGGCTTTCCGACCTTGTCAGGTCCTCTTTCGTGTTATTCATTTCAAACTGCTAAGGCAGAAACATCATGCGGAGTCAATTAAGCCAACGTGAAACGTGCCCGTAGGCACCTGATGCTATCCGTCGGGCCATGGGATGTGTATACGCTATTGGGTAAATACAGTATTGCCCGGCCGAAACGTTTCGCTGCATCCGCAGCTTTGGAAGGGTGTCTCTAAGGCATTTACGGCACAGCCTTGGTTATTGAACGAAAGCGCCGGTCACATCCTCACATGACTCGATCACTCAGTAGACATTTGTCGGACCACGATGTCCGTTACGCAGTTGCCGACTGCATCAGTCATTGAACGCTAATCAAAACGCACCTCGTCAGCCTCTTATTCCTGTCCACTAGCGTGCGACTCACTCGAGGTTGGTTTGCTACTCTTCTTAATGCCTATAGTGAAAACCTGCGCCCGGCAGACGGTGCTAACAAGCAGCTCTAGGATTAGCTACCCACGATATTGCACTTGAGATCGATGAATGACCCCCTGTTTCTACGGGGCTTTCAACTTATTGGCTATGCTAAACTCAACGGCTTAGTTTAGTGTCCTTGAACCTAACGACACTGATACAGTCAGTGACTAAGTTGACCATGTGCCTCTCGTGAGTTCTACTCAAAAACTGGTTACCTCAAACATACACTTCAAACTAAATGCGAGCGATATCACAATCTATATTCATATACAAAAAAACCACCCTCCTCTGCCTGATTATTTCAGTGTACGATACAGCAAGATTTGTGAAGTTCGTACTGGGTAATTACTGTGCATTGATTATTGTTTTACAGACGGTCAGGACCATGAGTTTTATTAACATATGCAAGCTGGTTCATTTTATCTCGGCAGGAAAGCGATTATGGCTGGACGACAGACGATTAAGAGAATAATAAACGAAGGTTGATTTTCGGATTTCCGTCGCCATTTATATCAAGAGGGTTTCCAGGTACATCACAACATCTAAAGCAGTAAACTACGGCAATATCGGTCAGCACAATAGACATCATGCCCCAGAATCCGAGTCGCCGATAATGACGAAGTTATACTGGATCTGATACGAGAGAAGAATAAAGCGTTTATCTTCCCTACAACGGACGAACATAACGACAGAAACAGGACCATAATCAAGAGCACACGCCATCAACTCATTAAATGGCTTGGTGAAATCAAACGCAACTGGTGCAGACGCAATATGTAGGATTACGCTGACCACCGGCAGTAGCAGGAATACGATTTTCCGTTTAGCATCAGTTCTAGTCCATGAGAAACCACTGAAGTGAACTATCAACTGTCGTGCATACAAGATGTCATCATGAGGAACTGAAGCAAACATTTTGGTAGTCTGCTGGATCGGTCTGCTTTTAGTGAGTAAATGACAGTCAGTAAACTCTGATGCAAGATACTAAAAGAAAACGTGTTCTCTCCGGTTCAGGGAACCACCGAAGAACTGCAAACGGACACAGCAAATTTCAATGCACCGCGGTCAAGTTTTGAAACTCGTTCGATCTCTCGTAGAAATTTAATGACGCCCTCAGTTTACCTTTGTTCAAAAGTAAGGGGAGCAGACAGAAAACAAGATGTTACTGAGATACTAGTGCACGCAGCTGCGCCAAAATGTTCTCCTAAGAATCCCGCTAAATTGGGTTGATACGGAAACTCTGGGGGAAAGTATTCCTAAAAGATAATTGTGAATGCCGGGAAAAACCAAGGTTCAGAAAAAAAACCATCAACTAAGTCAGCCTCCGCACGCTTCTTTTAGATTCTATTGAAAGATTTGTGGATGGTACTCAGTAGTTTTGGATGTCAAGTTAAGTTCGTTAATTAAGTTGAATTGACATACTGTTAAGAGAAGCATCTCCTAACAAGACAACAAAGGCAAATCACGTCATGTTGATTGATCGATCCGGCCTCGAGTGAATTGATATGTTTTGGCTCACTCAGTTAATCGGATTGCAGTAGCGCGATCGAACGCATGTACGTTTTCTGAACTGTTTTTTTGCGTTCACTTTCCGATAACGTGATTTGTTCTAACACTTTGAATGCCAGATATGATGGTTTCGATTGATTTGCTATGCAAATTGTTGGCCATGTATGGTACTCATTTCACCCTATTAATTTAGAGCCTTTGTGGCCTAATTCTGACTCGTCTCATCCTCCCAATAAACGCTGTTACCGCTTCTATTCTCTTTCTCGGTTCTGGGTCAAGCGATTGAAAGAGTGCAAAAAGGGACGATCCAATACATACACTCGTATATATATATACAATCGCACGAACTGACATCTGACGGTTCCCAAATTACCACTAATGTGAACTAGGGGGTGCTTCAGATTCAACTCCGTTCACCTCATGCCTACGTGCAGTTGTAACACGAGCTATTCAAAACCCAGCCAGTCGTCTCCGAATAAATTACAACACCGACGGACATCTGCTATATACTCGGTGACTACTCAGATGCGAGTATTCATGGATGACGATTCGTTATTTGCGCAACGTGAAGATGAACTGTAGTGAGTGGTCACGGCTTTCATAACCGCCCCAGTAAACCGTGGACGGGTTATTAACAAAATAACATGTTTTCTTTTTATCATTCTTCTTCATGTGGGAATGCTTTGCCTACATCCGGAATTCACACAAACAGAAATATTGTGGATAGATATGCGTACCATTTTGCTATTTCCATAACAGTCTTTTGACAATTATGTTCAAGAACGGGGTCTTTGGATGATGCTTGGCAGAAACTACCCCTGATCTCTGAAATAGTGAAAGACTTGTCTAACAGAAATTTAGCTTCGGGGTGATAACTCAGCCTCATTGCCTTTCTCTTTTACATAGCTGTGAAAAGTGGACAGTACATCAACGGGCTTTGGAGATGAGGGATCAAAGCCTAGTTGCGGGAGTTCACTGCTGTAGCTGCATGCACGTGAATTCAAGCGTACACTCCGCAAAAAACAACAGCATGTATTACGGAAAATTTCTTTCATGTTCATATGGCACCTTAAAGAATGATACGATGAATGCGCTGACTGTCTGTGATTTGTATGTCATCAACATACACTCTGCGTACGGCAAACTACGCTAGATTCAAACAGAACATTTCGGTCGAGGGAATACACTTCACTTGTTTCTACATTCACAACCAACGACTGTGGTTATTCTATAAACTCTCCACCCTTTTTCAACACATTTGGATCGTGGTGGTCCAATAAATTAACATCCTTCAAGGTTTGACGTGCACTGTATGGTTACAGTTGTGTTTGCCTTCTCCTTCAGAATTGTGCTTTTTGCCTGTTTTTTTAATCTCATATATAGTACAATAATACAAATCCTTAAACCTAACTATTTCTTTTTTTTAGTATAATTTGTGTTTTTTGTTAGCATCGGCATCAATATATAGGTCTTTTCAATTTTTTTAAGAGTTGAAAATGGTTTCATATATAGGTTTTCCAGTCAAGTTCCTTCAGATTCACACCCAATATTAGTACGTGAACGGAACCACAATAGTGCAACATAGTAGATATGTGTAGTCTTTCCGATCGCCGTTTCGGGCTGTTGGAATGGAGGTTGCAACAAAATAGATAATTATTTTGAGCGCAGATCTTTTACTGAAAGTCTACTTTACGGTTCTACTGGCTGAGTTCCCATTCATATGCATTCGATACAATCATTTTATATTTAATGATCACAGTCGGCTCCCAGTTCTTTGAATTGTTGATCGTGTCGCACTAACCATTGTATTCCAGCGTCGAACAGACCATCTTTTATTTTTCAGTTATTTGTTCCTCGAACTAGTTGCCCAAAAAGCAGTGTAAATTAAACCGAATACAACTGTTTTCATATTGAACAACTTATATGCAATACAACAATTAAACTATTTGTCTTATACAGTTGTTAGGTATGAATAATATTCCTACTGCAAAACCGTAGGAGGAGCCACTTTTTCAGTGATGTACCTGCTACAGGTTTATGTCTGCTACCTCTACATGTCTGTTCTGTTGTTTTTCGTGACGCACACCAATCGCGTGGTCATCGTGCAATGCCACCCGTTTCCTCATCCAGGTGACATTTCTACTTGTTTGTATACCGAACAAATCTATGGTTACGTGCAGCTCTCCACGGAATGCTGACTAGCCACAGAGTAGGGCAAATTACAGTACGTCGATGCGTCTTTTGGTATTGGCCTACTATAAGTTGCGAATCGAAGTTACTTCTTTTTTCTTCTAAACACTTCTTAAAACACCTCTCTTGTTAAGGTATCATCTATCTCCACCACTTGCTCGGTGGGACGGAATAACTGTGTTCTTGTAGACATTTTTGTAGCAATCTTTAATCTCAAATTGAACATCACTCACAATTGATCGCAGCTATCACATTCCCAGAGACTTTCCAGTCAGCCCCTTCTGAAAATAAGTACTAGACTCGAGTTTCGCTCTCATTAGAGCTCGTCAGTAGTGCATGTCATCGTCACTGCCAGGACTCGAACCACGGACAGGCTGTTAATGAGGCAACCGTGTTTACCACTGCGCCAGTGACCTCACGTTACGCACGACCGAATTATCATATGTGAACGCGCAACCATCATCAGTAATCTGTAATCTTTCATACAATTTATTTAGGTTGATACATCGATTAATATCCGATTGCGTACAAATGTTCAGTGAAGATAAAGTCAACTACTGACCACACTATTGTAGACTGTGTAATGGATTCCAATTTGTGCACTGCTTTGTCTAGAAAACCATTGGTACCTGACGTTTATTTAGTGCACAAAAGGGGATACGTTGATAAAATATATCCGAAAACGTTAAAAGAAAAATCTTTTGTCCCGTGCTAGTTCTCTCAACGAACAACACATTGACAGCTTTTTTCTGACAACTATTTTAGATCTCAACCTCTGTCTATAGGTTTCCATGGAAAAAGTTAATGAACACTAATGTTGTACGGTGTAAGGCTGGAGACTAATCTCACGAGAATGCATTCAAATTAACTACTGCTCACGTATAACAGAGATAATATGCTACAATGTGGATGAGGTCATCATTTGGTTATAGGCATCTTGCATTTCAATTACTGAAAAATTAACTTTGATTACATTTATTCTATTGTCCTGCAGCCCCGAGAGCAAGTAAACAACATTGCCTTTCTGATATGACTCCCGTTATATGTTTGTGCCAGTTATCTGAGAAGCCTGAAAGACAACCTGACTGTTTATTTAAACCATACGGTAACAGTGAATTCGTTGATTTAAGGATTTGTAGTCTCTAACCGTATATGAAACCATGACATTTTGTGACACGTCTTCACTTAAGCTAAGTTTATCTCATCATGTAAGCTGTACACGTTTGCGTGTGCTTTTCGTCCACAAAGAATGAAGCTTACACTTAATGGTCACGCTGATTTGTACCTGAATTTAAAGAGTATATGTGTCCATGAAATGCACAGATGATTACAAGATGGAGGTAAAGTTGGTCGTTAAGTAAGACAATCGGAACTAGCTAAAGGCATCTGCCAAAGTTGATCCTTAACACTCACTTTCTGTCATGTCAAAAATTGTAATGCTAAGGGAGCTCGGTGACACCTGACTGTCTTGGAAACCCTGATTTTTCATTGGTGTGACAAATTGATTATACACAGAAGGGCTTCTGGATTTCCAATTCGGTTCACAACAGCTCAGTTCTATTGGATTATCTTCGATATCCCTTCATCGACTAGTAAGTGAAAAGGGAACAAACCGCCACAATTTCAAGTTGGCTTAAAATACTTGTGAGATTCCAGACTGTGACACCAGGAGCAGAATCAAATTTTGCAGTGGGCAGTGTCGTCATAAAAGTACAGTATAAGCTGAAAGTTGCAAAGGTGGTAAATGCTGCTTGGTCACCAAAAATCATGACCGAACGAAATAGACAACAACCACTACGAAAGCCTACTGCTACAACTGGCATATGTATCCAAAGTGAAAGACAGGATGACAGCTGTTTTTTTATAAACTAAGAGGGAGATAGTCTTTTCTCCATGCGCACATGTTAGCAATTCAAGATAAACCTTTGAATAAAGGTCAAAGCCTAAACTGAAGTATACTGCTAAATAAATTTTATTGATCTGCTAGCAGTTGCCTTGGTTCGGGCATAAACCTGCCCATGATCATTCTTCAGAACTGTTAGACATCATTCAGCTAACGTTGCACTTAGACATGCAGACAAGACAAGCTCACTTACCACTTCGAAGTCGGATATTTTTTTCTGGGACGGAATTGAGAACGTAAACTCTATTAAAACAAATTAAATCACTTTTAGTGTTCAATTAAGAAACTGATCGACCATTTGAACGGACTACAGAGCAAGTTTGACGAAAAGTACTCCTTGTATCTAGAGTGCCTAAACCTTTATGAGTAAGATGGTAGAGTCATTATGAACTTCATTCTCTGACTTCTAGCTTTCAGGTTTCATCGGCATGATTCATTCTTTTAGAATTCATCAGCTCCAATGTTTAAGCGATATAGACAACTTCGTTTTATTGCTGTGCTTTTATAAAAAAAAGGTATTGATAGACTGTTGACGATCCAGAAGACGAGCGGTTCCACATGTGGAAACGACTAGCTAGTGAAGAATGAGATGTTCACCAAGGTATTGTCAATAAAAATTTGAAACTTAAAAGCAATCGATATTCAGAGGAAAAGCACTCGGTCCCGATTTCTATTTTTAACAGCTGTTCAATCGTCCAAGCGCTATCAGTTATCGGTTCAAAATGACCGCGTCCCGGTCTTTGTGTGTAAATCGAATGTGATTCATTACGTGCCTAGTGCGGAACGGTGACTGGAAACCACTCATCCATATATTTCACTCCATCGCGGCATATTGTGATACCATACGTGAAATGGCAATACCGCTGCTCCAAAAAACAACACCTTCAACAAGCGTGAACCTTATAGTCCAGCTTCAGACGTTGCCCGACTACATTCATATGTCACTTAAACTCTTCGAATTTGACGGTTCACATAAGATACCGCTTTGTAGCGAGAAAAGTTGACTAACGAGGACATTACGGCTGAACCAGCCGCTAAATCCTCATTCTACTCAGACTAGTTAGCTTAACCGATTAGGCTTGCAAAATCAGCACAGGTGAACGCAGCTTGTCCGGCTAATATGACCCAGCTCATTGAAACGATAGAACGCTGAGTGCACTGGCGCTAATTTTGCGACTCCACCCTCCATTTCGTCTAGTAAGCCGTAATAGCCGACTTCTGTTGCTTGGACACGTTCCGTAAACAATTAACCTGTCTTCCACTCGATAATGAACGTTACACCAGTAGAATGTCAGTCTTTTGGAAGGTTATTTACATTCATATGAAGCATTGTGTGTGTGTGTGTGTGTGTGAAAGCACAGGTCTGATAAGGATTCACATTTTCCTTGCTATCTCAAGCGTGTCATGTACGTGTGTCGGAATTTTATTTTTTCGAAGTATAGCATGTTTTGAGATGCTGATCCCAGATTACAACATTTCGCGTAATCGGACTTATAAAATACTGCTTAACATCTTACCTGAGACTTGACGCTGTTTGCATAGAGTCTGACAGTTATTCTAACGCACAACCTGCCCTCAGGAACGATACGTGGTTACGGTGAACGGTAAGAACTGAGACGATGTAGATCCTGACTACTAGCATGAATTATTTAAATGCAGCAAGTCTCGTACTGCCAATAAAACGTGAGTACTGTGTGCTTCAAGTCACCTGATTAGTGTCTGCGAGCTTTTTCCTTTGACATACTACTGGTCAGTTTACAGAATACACTGTACAAATCCAACATGCTTTCTGTAAACTTTACTATTGCAAGTGTGATAGTTATCGTAGATGTATGACTGTCAGACCTTCGTTCGTTTTCCTACATTACCTTAGGTTGAGAACATGGCTCCGGTCTCACTGTCCGTCATTAAATAATCAACTCTCCAAGACAGCATAAACATTTATTTGGTTTGCATGCAAGTCAGGGCAAACACGGTCCAATGAGCAAAAATGTTGTAACATAGAGTATATACTTTTATACAGAATTGTCACGCTGCAGGATAAATCTGAAGTTTGATATCCAATTCGAGAGAGTATAGTCAATCTATGCTGTTTGTTACCAGAACTCAAGGTCCATGTGAACACTGATTCTCTAAAAAAATCCTATCCGTGTAAGGATATTTTAAACGCTGTTGATGATTTTCTACTGTGGAAGCATTAAGTCAAAGTTTGAAAATACCACAGTTGAGCGTTTAGAATGTTGCACATATTTACAACAAGTAGCAAGCAAAGTTTAAGTGAAACATGAATACACTCATTGTCGCCCGCAGTTTTCATCGTACCCATGATGTAATCGATGCATATACGAAAAACCTACACATGTAATTAATAGGCATACTCGAGTAGGAATTCTCATTAAACTTGGGATCATCCACGTCACTGTTTTAGGCGGTCACGTATTTTTCATCACGTTTGTTGTCAATATATTCATTATCCTATTCTGTCCCGTAAACTTAATTTCTCCACAATTCGCATTCATGTAAACATCTAGACATTTCACTTTGCCCAAAGCCTCCGAAACTTTGAGTTGTTACGGACACACTTAATCCCTTCTTCGCGTTTCTGGCTCACAAGGATCCCAGTTTGCTTTTGTGACTCAGCTTTAACATACAGCCATCGGTTGTAGCTTTTTATAATAGTTGTTTTAGAACTAGCGCTCCAAAATGTGAGGATTTTAAAACCTACTTCGATTTTATGTTCCGCTTTGACACATATAACCATTCTACTATGACTATGTCAACAGCCAGTCCATTAGTGCCATCACTGTAATCAATCCGGCAGGCTTAACAAACCTGAAATAATATTGAAATGCGTGCGCTCACAGTTCAAAGATAATCATTTATGTGCTGTGCGTACAGTATGCATCTTAACAGGAGGATCCAAGATAGGGAGCAAGCGCGAGGTCTACTTATTTTTGTACTATGAGAAACTACCAAATAGTATAGATGTGAAACTGATAAAAGTAGACCAAAAGTGAAGAAAAGGTAGATTAGAGTGAGTTAGGCTATCACAGGAAGGCTTGTAATTCCAGTTGGTTCATCAATTTGACTAATGGTTCACATTGGTGAAACATTGAACGGTTGACCACTGAATGCACATCACGCTCAGCAACGATTGCCAAAATGTTTTGTCACGCCGTATCTGCGTCCCTTATAAATTAATCACGTGTATGACTGGTTCTAACTGAGTGTAATCCTGCCCAAAGGTGTCCAGTGAGAATTATGTATTTCACTTATATATATGTCATTTCGGAACCGAACGGAGTAGTGTGATTAGCTTTATTCCATCAAGAAAACTGAACACGCATAACAAATCTATTGCGTTTTCAAGCCGTAAATCCAGATCTTTGTATCTAATAAAAAGATCTACCAACTTTTGTTTGTTTCTGATTAGCTTCGTGCTTTTTAAGTTGTCATACCTTGTTTAGCCCCATTTTTTGCACAGTAAATCAGACTATTTAACCCTCCAAGCAGCATCCGGATTACGCTTTTCATTCGGTACTACATTATTTATTGATAATGCAGTGTGTTCAAAAATTCTGGTCTTCCATCTAATTTAGCGAGTTGGATCAAATCCATCTAATGCGCGAATGCTGCTCACGTATACCCAATAATTCCCTAGTAGTAGTTCAATACGTAAAACAGCTGGAATAAGAGTTGGCAAGCCATTTATCACACAGACTATTAAACTCACTGACAACCTCAACCCCGTTTAATGTCAAAATCTTATTGTGAAAGCATTGCCAACAATATCGGCGAGTTTTCTAACGTCACGTGCTACCATGAAACACTGTAATCAGATCAAAAATATGCATAAGACGATTTTTTGGACAAAAAGGTGTTTGGAAATTACCACTGCTAATAAGGAAGTTTGGTGTCACGTTGTAGGTCTCCATTTTTTAAATTTCTAAGCAACTTAAATTTCAAAAGAAACTCTGCAAACACAAAAGTATAATAGCCACTCGTCACTGCTTGAAGTTTTGTACAAATGTCAATATATCGTTAGTTGAGACGCTGACGTTTAAGTCATTCTCGACTCAGTTGTTGACTGCGCCAGCTATTCAAGCTGCGTTCAACCAGTTATCTACCGTTTTTAACCTTCGGATGCTCTATTGCTAGCCAAATTTGGTCTACTCAGATATACAAGTCAAACTTCAATAGCAACTACAGCACAATGCAAACACTACGTCTCAACAAACTACAGCAGATTGTCAGATTCTCATCAGTCCAAAGCGTGATGCAGCTTTGACCTTACAGTCAGTCACACATTCACCTCGGAGTATAAGTATAGTCGTGCGTACCTTACTGACGATGTGTCCTCCTAGGTTACCAATTAAAGACACACATACCATGCTTAAATTAAGACACGCTTCTGCTTGCAGGTTTTTCTTCCGAGAAGCATCGCCGTTGATAATGCAACATGATCTGTTACATCGATACCCAATATCCAGCATATTACACTGGAAGATGCCAGTGTCTCGTACAAGTCAGTAACCCCGATGGGGGTTACTCCATCAGATTGTAAGCCACTTGTAAAGTTGATTGCAGAACACAACAAATGTAGGGCACTTTTAGGGGTCAAAATCCCCTTCGACTGAACCTGTCGCAGTCTTTCGCGTGACCCCATCTAATTAGGCGCTCTTAATTGCTAGTTCCCTGAACCACATCTGAAAGTATTAATTTCTCTAGTCCACCTCATTCAGTCATTAAATCTCACTCATCTGCCCACATACTCATTGTTATCCCTCAACCGCACCCTCCACATTTCTGTGAATACGGCCTCCCTACGGGCAGCTGTGAAACTGTCACCTAATCCGTCTGCACAAGGTTGGGTATTTAGACACACAAAAGCGGCATGGCCGCATTTCGTCGGTCCGTCCATGCATGTCGTTGCCTGTGCTTGCATTTGCTGTGTCTTTGAACCTTTGACAGCCTATTATGGTCAATTATTGTACTTCATCTCACAAACGTGAATAAACTGATGTTCGTTTCTTGCACCTGATCATATTATTTATATGAATTGAACCACGGTTCCCGCGACTTGAGTTGGCTCTAATGTTAGACGTCATTGGTTATACGTGCGTCGCTCAACGTTCGTCGGAAGAACGTACAGCAAATAATTCGGCTTTTAATTAACTAACATAAAACTCGCCTTTAACTTGTTAACAGTTCACAGAACGAGTTTTTAAAAGGATCTGCTCAAACTCACCGACGAACATTGGTTTGATGTATCTTTTTAAGAGAAATTCATCTGAGTGACATGTTAGTTACAGGGAAGTACACCTCAACCTCATGGAGTTAGACTGGATAGATAAACGCATGGTCACTCGATCACACTTCATCCAGTGATATAATTCAGTAAAAACCAACAGAAAACTGAAGTAACGCAGGGGCTAATGCAGCGTAATATACGGGTGTACAATAGAGTTCTTTTGGTAGTGTGATCTATTCGGGGATAAACTGACAGTGAAGCAAAGTGGCAAGAACCCAACTGGACTACGTCTAAAGGTTAGTTCTTGACCAATCTTACTTTCGCTGCACTTTAGCGTCAAATCCGTTTGTCCCAGTAACGTAATGTACAAAGAATGATCACGAGCACACACAAAATTGAGTGTGCTATAAGCGCCTTATTTCTGAGAAGGTCTTTATGTCTGTTGTGATCCTTCAAAAATAGTTTGTAACGGGGGCGATTCCGCTCGGTCCAAGTAGCGCGAGAAATAAAAATGTACACGAAGAGACTTACAGAAACTGGGTACCATGAACGTGTTGCAAAACGTCACGGAGAACCGAGACCCAAAAGCGATAACACTGATCAGGAACCTAAAAAGTAATGTATATTATGCCGCTTTTCAAAAGTGATGTTGGAATGTTGTGGATAATCTGACGAACCGTCTTTTCTTTTCTGCAGTCAAATTTTGAATTAGACACTGGCAATGCCTGCTGATGGTCTCTGTTTCAAGAGCGCACCTGTTTGGCTACAACACAAGTCGTGTACATCGTATCATTTAAGTAGGGCGACAGCATTTTGGGAGGAAATAATAGATGATTTACCTCAGAGTTAAGAAAGCGTGTGCACCAGTGAGTTCACAAACGAATCGTTTGAATCCGACACCATAATCATGGAAAATGTTAACTCACCAACTTTGTTGTTAGGAAGACATGTTGTTGGTTGGCTGAAATATATAGAAGTGATCCCGGTACGCGTTATTCTAATTTATAATGGGTGTAATTTGCATTACATTGTTTTGATACGGACGCTTTGATCTTGTCTTCTCCATTTAAAGCAGGCTTTATGAGATCAGTGTTATTCTCTTACTTGTTCCATACGGAAGACCCTAGGCGTTCATGGCCACAAGGATGGTAATCTAAGTTTGACAAATATGTTAAAGCAAGAACAGTTACAAGTGCTTACCTATAGTTAGGTTTAACGCAAAAACGATTTCCTGTATCAAACAGCATAATATGATCAGGAATGCGAACAAGGCTTCGAGAGTTCATCTATAAGTTCCAGTAGATACATCCGGTTAACCTAACAGCGATGGGTTACATAATGTGTCTCAATACCGATTTCGTAATGACTGCAACGAAGTCTTTTCAACTCTCAAGGCTTTTAGACCAGGCCAAATCGTTTAGCGTACTGAGGTCAGTTAACGTTTTCTTGTTCCTGATTCACAGAATTTGACATTGTAGGTATTATCTTACTTGCACTGCATGCTTGTTCCAGTAGAATCCAAAGGAGAAGGCATATATTCTTCCCAACAATATTTTGTGAAACAGAAGTAACAGGGTGAGAAACAGCATTTCCCAGAGATCATTCTTATGACAGCACATCTTCACTAGTTTCTTTGAATTGGGTTAGGTGATAAATAATACAACTCATGAACATGGTTACCATGTGAAAACAAGCTAACACCGGAGTGTAACTTTTCAGTTGGACCATAACCCGGAATAAAACGAATGTCAATTAACATGGTCAAGGGTGTGAGTTTGTGTGAGGCTAGGTTGAAACTACTTGTTTTATGGCCAAGGTAGGATTGAATACATTCTTCGTGGGAACATTGGTTATGTTTACGCTGTCTTGTTGTGATAGATAGACAGAATGCTTCGGAGAGCTTCATTAGGTATATTCATGGTAAATTCGTGAACAGCCTGCGGTGCTTTGGTAACGCCTTGGAGACGTTTGAGATTCTACACTGCCTTTGATTCTGAAGGGGAAGTTTTGTTTTCTGTGGATTTTTAATCGATCAGTGTTGGAAAAAACCTTTATAATCTCTATAAAAAGCACTTTTAACTCAAAGTTTGCTGTCGTATGTGCTGATCATTAATTATATATATATATTTCATATATTAATAAAATGTCACATTGTTACGTATTCACAGGATGCACAACCGAAAGGTAGATAACTGATTAGGTAACCCGTTGTCAAGCATGGACATTTCGTCCGGGTAGCAGAATTTACAACTTAGCAACGTATCCACTGATCAATAAATATTCTACGCAAAACCCTTCACTTATCTTGAGGCAGCAAACCTGCTGAATGCGATTCAGGCTGGATCTTCTCAAGTGCGCTTCCTACACGTCTGATTTATTACTAGCAAATCAAAAAGGTTTGTAGACCGGTAACTTTGACATGGGATGTTCCCACCTGCACATTACTTGGTTTGTATCATTGCAGTGAGTTTCAGTTTTGAACGCTTTTTCATAAATCGTTGTTACCATATGACCGTTTTTGTTAACTTACATAAGTACCACCTAAAATAAAATTGTCTTCTCAGTGATGTCTGATGCGGAGACACGTGAGTTAGGTATATTCTATTGGGTGATCTATCATTCCCCCTATACCAAAGTTGTAATCCTGCGACAAGACGAAGCAAGCTTATTTACAAGAATGCTCGGCATACAAAAAATAGCGGTCACTTGACTCACCTTCCATTTTGTGGATTGCGTAATTTGAATGACCAAAATGTAAGTTTCACCAGTTCCGTTTTTCTTCCTTGGAATCGATACAGGATACAACTGACATCAGCCGGATAGGTCACGGGATAATTGGGAGATTTGAATGTACCGGTGGTAGTATAGATGCTGTCGAACACGTAGCAACGACAGGCTGTGAGGTAATGTTTAATATAAAGTGTGGGGCGAGTTAATGTCAGTTTGCTATGAATTCATAGATTTGGTATATGTGTAATTACAAGTTTCACAATGGTTGCGACAAAATAACCCTTACTTTCGATGAAAAAATAAATTTTCAATCCACCGTGTTGTCATTGAAGGCATAAAACAGCCTACCCACTTACTTTGGCGTACAATTGATTATCAAATTTAAATGAGACTCAATCGTGAAACATCAGGACGTCTGCTGGATTCGAGCCAGCGGCAGAAACAGCATACCAAAATATGGCAAGCGCCCTACCAGCCAAGCTACGAAGCCTTGGCAAGAAATCAAAAATTTCACATTTGAACTCTGATACTCGCCGGTCTCACTGTATCATATGGAATCTACCAGATGATACTTAGGGTAGACTGCTCCGATAGAATATTTCAGAAGTTCAAATTCTTTGGTGTAATGAGCATATTTTTCAAATCACTTAGCTAGCTTCTTCAAATTTCGTGGGTTTAACCGAAGATTCTGTTCTCTCGGCCCAGTTGACCCCATATATTCAGGGCCTGGTTCACATCTAACGAGCAAAGTTCTCACGTAATTGACATAAGCTGCGTTCCATTTTTTAGCGTGTGACTACCTTCGCACGACAAACTCTATCGGTATTACCTTCTAAAGCCGATTGACAACTGAAGAACGACAAAGGTTGTGCACATTTAACCTGTAAAATTATAAGGAGTAACCTGTTCTCTTGGTCATGTTTGAGACGTTTCTGCAAACACCATTGTTGACTGTCTATGGTGCTAAACTGTGATCATTTTGGATGTTTAGTATGTAGTTATTTTTCAAGCGACACTATGATTATGCATAGCTTCGTGATCGTGAACAGTGAGTTAAATAACCGTAGTCTGTTAAACATGCCCTGAGAAGGGACCCATGAAATAAGCCTACTAATGTTTAGTCCGTCCGGGTTTTGGGTTCGACGACGACGTCAATCATATCTTACTGGAGGGTGTGAAGTTTTGCGGTAAGATTCATTTGGTTTATGATTGTTAAAAACATCTTCATAGATTGCTGTAGTTATGGAAAGAGAATTCAACTCGTATGTTTTGGTCTTTTTATCACACCACGCCCAGATATATTTCGTTTATTTTACCACTGAAACTGGTTCGCTGTATCTGAAAAATGCTGAGTGAACATTATATAAAAATATAACAGTTGGTAGAATCATTTCGCAAGAATCTCGCCTCAAGAATTTCTATTGTTCAAATCTAGAGTTTATTACCCGTTTTTGCATTTCCTTATAAGAAATCACCTTTACCAAATATATGCGAGACGATTACGAGGAATACGAATATAATCCCAGATAAACAGTGTGTTGTCTGTAAGCGTAATTTTAAGCGTGATTTGCACAAACACCATGTGGAGTTGAAAGTCTGTTTTATGTGTGTTGGTTCACAGATATATTGAGGTGCGTTGTATTTTCTACGGTACATCTACATTCGCAGACTCATTCGAGCCTACAAAATAAATTATATTAGACGGACTAAGGTGTCAGCCCCTGTTTGAGTGAAGTGGGCACCTTGTGGACGTTCTTCACTAATGTGTCATGTGCATATTTATTTGCTACATCTAAACTCTGTCTCGTTAATTGCCGGACAGGGCAGAATACAATGTTACGAGCACGTTGTAGAATAACATAACGCTTCAATCATTGCAGATGGCCTTCCGCTGAAGTTCCATCAGGACTGGGCTACCACCCTTACTAAATGGCAGAGTAGAGTATACGGGTTTGTGGAAAACAGCAATGGCGAAATCTTATATAGAATTAGTAACAGATTACTTTTGCATAAGTCTTGCGCGTGCAGTAACTCTAACGTTTATGTTAATTGACAACGTAACACAATATTTCAAACTCAGTCCAATAGATCACCGACAACTCCGCGATTATGTGAAACTGGGGTAATCACCTTACTATTCACATGCTGTTCAGTCTAGGTTAACTCAAGATGCACCATTTTCAGCAGTTACCTATGTCTGTTGTTCTTCATCGAAAAGTCAAGAACTGACGGATTCTAATTTTGTGAAAGTTAGCCGGTAAAAGCCGACTAATTTTCTAACTTACACAGCAGCTAGTGATAATAAGACGTCACTAAGTGCTGAGTACAAAGTGAACGTCAACAACGAAACGGTTGTGTATTAAAACGTTCCATTCTTGTATCCCGCTCCTTTCTTCTGGATTATTGTTCATTTACAGCTTATGTTTTATCTCATTCCACTCGCGTGGATTGTCCCAAACGGTTATGAAATTCACTCCATTTGACCTCATTTTACTAGTACATTGTCCAGTTTTCCATCGACAGATCAGTTAGGTTATCTCACTTTCATCCTGTCGACCTTTCAACAGGCTGCAGGCATATCATGTCTCTTTCGCTTTCGCCAATGTGGTGACTGTTTTAGACATGGTCAGCAGAATTTTATCACTCTACCTGTCCCCACTACAATTCGTGTGTACGTTAAGTTTGCAAAAGTAGCCGAACAGATGCGGACAAAACGACATTAGCATGAAATCCGCAACATGATTTTGGCCAGTTCACATTTGTTCGGTGGTGTTCAAGTCTTTTTACCTAGGTATGACTTGTCTCAAGAGATTGACAAGTCTGTAATAGTTCACCTGTTGCAACACACATGCGAAGTCTACGTTCAGACCCTTTGATAAATCTTGATAACATGACGTCGAGCGACCCTAACTGTTTGATAGGATTAGGATCCTTTGGACGGCTTTGCAACCTTATAGCGTGAATGTTACGATTGCTAGTATCCACCTCATTCGTAATGTAAACATGTACTCAATTAAAGCACCCAACAGGGCTTTCCCGTATGCATTACACAAGCCACTGTACACCGTTTAGGACTATTTGCTACACACCACAAAAGTGCTGATGACAAAGCAAACCTGTCAGTGTGTTACCAATTTGTTAGCAATTTAGCGCATACTGAGCAGGGTCTATTTGTTACAAAAACCTAAAATTAAACTATACGGTTGGTAGCTTTCAGCTGATATTTACGTTTAATGGCAATAAGCTAAGCAGCATAAAGCCACATACTAGCTTGTGATGTAAACATATCCAAACGTACTCTGCACTGCTAACTAGACAACCGAGGAACTCTACGAAGTCACTCAGAGGCCAGGATACAAAGAGTTGAAAAGACTGACAGACAGACGACAGAAGATAAACGTGCACTATCCATTGTGAAGAGAGTGGAACTGCTTGATAACCGGAAAACCGGATGCTCAAAGCTTGTTTAGTGAGCTGACTGCTCACCTGACCAGAAAACAAGGTAAAGGACGACGCATGTGTAAGGAAAATGTGGACCGCTCATTTTTTTGTGACGTTGAAATTATCTTTTTATCTAGTAGAACCACAAGGATAAATGATATGATACGGCCTAAAATTAATCGCGCAAAACACATTGCAAATTACTGATGGACTTCTTCTAGAAAACAATATTGAGCACAAATCAATTGCAACAAGATTACGGGGAATAAAATGCAGACGAGTAAGTGAGTGACAGGCCGATACCTGATATTTTTTGTTCCTATGTACCTTTTGGCAGGGCCCAGGTGCTCAGTTATTGTGATGGAATAATCCGGAATCAAAATTTGTAATCCCTGTTAGTTTGTTTCCGGTATTATCTTCTACCAACTACTGAGTAAGCTTCAGGCAGAATTAGTCGAACCACGTTACTTTTATGCCCCCGGGGATTAGGAATTATATGTGGCACGAGATTATTTAGAAAAGACTATTTTTCATAATTTTAAAAAGTATTATGCTCTCTGTTTCACTGAAAAGAAACACGTAAGAATCTTTTACAAGATTACGTATCATTTAATTACATATAGGAAGAGAGCAAAGTGCTGAAACGTCTACCCCTATATATTGGACTTCGGCGAAATGTTTCTAAAAACCATACCAACACTAATAGGAACGGTGGCTAACAGTACCGTGAGGCAAGAGATCATGGATCTGGTATAACTATTCCCATCTCTTTACAAAAGGGCTCGGAAAATCACCAGGCAAAGAGCACAGTTGCTCACTCATCGGTTTATGAGTTTACAATAAACGTAACTGCCCTGCATAAACCGCACGACGTCTCATTCTATAAAAAAATGCAAGCAGAAATTGTTCAGAGCAACTGAGTTCAAGGATTACTTGAATGCCTAGTTTAACCGCAAGGAGAAGACATGAAGACCTAAAACTGGCGAACCGATTACCTTAATGAATAAAGCCGATATACTTTGATGTAAGACTGGATTCAAAGTTAGAAATTGTAGTAAAAACCAGCGTACAAGCTTGTACAGAGCAGTTTTTTAAACACATATCCTGTTGAGTCCAATTCCATATGCTTCTTATCGTACTAACGCATTGTATATTCTAGCTTAGTTTTCTGTGGTGCTTAAGGATTTATTTTTGTTCAGTTAGTTTGCTATGCATTTGTTAGCACTGTGCTGCTTGCCAGAGGATTATCGTTTCTCTACGGTAACACCTCAATCATCCACCGACCAAAATCATGAAACGAAGTTTAGAATCATGTTTGGTTGTTGACATCTGTTTTCTGGTTAGCTTTTCAAGAAAACCAAAAACGCATGAGGTCTGCACACATTTGTCATCACTAAAAGCTAGTGTGGTATTACCCATGTTTTCAATCACATTGTCATGTCAGTGTAAACCCGGGTGGTACGATTGGGAGAATTGTAGCTAGTGATTTTGAAACCGGTCTATTCAACCATCAGATCACACTAGAGTCCTTGAATTTTCGGTCAATAAAAACAAATGGTGTTCCGATTGTAGTCTTTGAACCAGGAATATTCATTAATAGAAAGTAATCCAGGTTCATTCTCAGCCTATTTTGAAGAGGCAATCAAAGAAAACATTGAAAGATTAAATGAAAATGTTTGTAAATAGCTATTAACTAAAATAGTTTTCAAATAGCATTAGCTACATGATTGAACAGTAGCGTTTTTTTCTGGACCTAAAATATTCAGTCGAGGAAATGACTAAATCATATATGTTGTGACAACCGCGTGATGTATAAGTCGTGTTTTATCTACTTATGCTTGTTAATATCAATGTGTGACTGGAGTTAACGAGAATAACATGACATCCAACTCAAGGTGAATTTCAGCATAATAATTTAGTCTGAAAATATTTAGAGTTTTATTTAGTGAACTGCCCGAAGCCAAATTCATATATTTGTGTATATAGCGCTTAGAAAACACTGCTCGGAATATTTTTCCAAGTATAACTGCCAATGGGAGGCTGTGGTCAAGTCCTAAAACTGATTAATTTTTAATTTTTACGTACAAGTAGTTTGGCAGACTGATGGTTTTAGATGAAACTCAACTGTGAAAAATCGAATTCAGCCAAAGCCCTGACTTTTCACAGTTGGGTTTAATCTAAAATGTATACTTAAAAAGTTTATATCGTTCCCCAGTCATCTGTCAAGTGGCTTGCGCTAGGATCTATCGCACCTGTTCATATGTGAACAGATTCATATGAACAAATGTTAATTTCCCACAAGAAAATACATTCAGTACATAAGATTATTTGTTTTGCACCTTTGTCCTTGAATGTACACCTCACTCATGTTCGACCGTGGCGTTTACATTATGCTTTCTAACTGATTCACTTTACTTCTCGCGACGTTGATATTAACCTGATAGTCAGTGTCTGTAACGAGCGATCGAAACTAGTTAACGTGCACGGAGTGAATTTGAAATGACTGCTATGTCAATGTCCTGCACGAGGACCCTCAATCAACAGACAGTTAGACAAGTAAAGAGGACAGTTACATTTAAACCACCGATGCATGTTGCGTAATACGCCTTTGGACATAATCAATGTCTGCTCTTCTGGTTGTATGCTGAATCTGAATTGGTGAAAAAGCGTGCTGCTTTGTTGTCGTTAGCGTTTTAGTTATCGTTTGTGTAAATCGTATGCATGGCTTATTGGGACTTTGCTTCATGCTTGTTTCTTGTTGTTGCTTTTTACAGGACTGTTGTTGAAACCCCTGTTTCGGAAGAACGCTGTCCCCCGGTGTTTCCATGTTGTCCCACAGTTGGTCCACAAGTGTAACGGACAATCGGTGTTAACGGCCGGCTTGCATGTTATAATGTCAACTAGACTTGTATCTCAACAGACTGGCTTATATCATTGTTGCTACTGAAGATCCGATTCGAGTTAAATACCAAATATGCGCCGACATAATTAGCAAAGAATGGACTCATTAAATTTTAAAGATGGGTTAATCACCAGTTAGAAAAAGCGTCTGCTAGGAATTTCAAAACAAGTTCAAATTGAAGGATGGCTCATATAGTACAAGAAACGAGCTTGTGGAGAAAGTATACTTTGTGATGAGCAACCCAGCAGGACAGTCGCTTAGTCCCGCTAACACAACAGGTCGGATGATGCGTGAAGTTGTATATACAATAAATTATGAGATTAGATACCTGCAACATTAACAAGTACTTTTGTACAGACAGGGATCTCGTTTATGTTTGCGCCAAGCATTTTTTACGGATTCTTGAAATTGGCTAGCATTTATTGTAATTTTCTTCCACACCCAGATCACAATAAGTTAGGTGGTATCGGGTACATTTTTTGTTTCAAAACTGCTCGAAATATAAGAAAATTTGGCCATTTTCATAAACATTACTAGTTTGTTATCTGCCGCATATCATATAGTGTACAAAAAAATGACATCCCCGGCTTTTTAACCCCTACAAACGAGTCGTAACTAATACCACGATTGAAACTATGACGCACAGAGAAAAAGTTTCAACTTACTAACGTAGAAAATCAAACATAAAGGAAACTGGGGACGGGAAACTCTAAACGAGTGTCTTTAAACACAATGCTTTAACAGCAAATGAATTGTGTAGCCTCAGTTGTCTTGTGGTTTTATGCATTGCTTCAACTGGACGAACAGGTTTCAGGGCACGGGATTGGAATACTTGTTTGTTTCCCCGGTAATGTGGGCTCTGTAGTGACCGTAAGATCAAAAATTATGAAGGGCCTTTTTCGTAAATAAAAAAGACGTTTTCCCGCTGGCTTTTCATTTTTTTAGGAATGTAGTGTGTGTTTGCCTTCCAATTTATTAGAAATATTGCATATTAAACACTGAAACTATTGCAAATATAAGGTGGGATTTCTGACGGACCGAAAATTACCACTTGCTTAAACTGGTTTAGGTCATTCCGGAATAACGGCTGCCTCCTGCAGAACCTCCTAAATGTTTTCTTGATTTCATTTTGACGATTTGTATTTTAGCGGCAATTTCTGCCGGTATTCAGTAACCAAATAAAATTCTTCTATCTTCATAAAATACATATCGAATTCTGAACATGTCTCCATTCAGACATAGTCGGTATTGTAATCAGGTTTCGCGGATCAAATTTAGGAGGACTTACGCTAACGAAGAATTGCGCAACCATGCATAATAATGACAGAATTACATTAGCTCAAGGGCATCCACACATCCCATA